>CM034007.1:19899348-20154607 GCA_019603395.1 Cyrtorhinus lividipennis | reverse complement strand
GATTTTCGAATTTTGGGCGATCTAGGCGAGTGGGGTGTCATTTTCCACTACATTTTGGACGCTGAATCAAATGAAATGGGTCCCAGAACGATCGGCACCCACTGGAAGAAGTTATGGTCAAATTGGGCTAATTACTCATTTTAAATATGTGTTAATGAGATTCTGGTACCTGGGGCGTGTGGGGTATCATTTTCCACCAAATCATGGACACTGAATCGATTGGAATGGGTCTGGGACCCGCCGCACCCACCGTTTTCCCCATTTCCCCCATGTTTTTAAATAAGTTTCCATGCGCCTGGTCTCACGAATAACCAACCCCTGTGTAAGAATTTGCAGCGTTTTGAAGGTGTGTTTTCGAGATTTCTGGTACCTAGGCGTGTGGGGTATCATTTTCCACTAAATTTTGGACGCTGAATCGATTAGAATTGGTCCGGGACCCGCCACATCCACTGTTTCCATTTTTCCCATGTTGAAGAAATGAGTCTCCATGCGCCTGGTCCGGGGAATAACCAACCCGTGTGAATGAATTGTAGCGTTTTTTCTAATTTTGATTAATCACAGGTTTTTATTTACTTAGTTGGCTCTAATACAAATCGCCACCGTCGGTATTCGTCTCGCTCAGGGAAAGTGGCAACACCTGTTGCCTCAGGCCTAACCTCTTGCCTAGTGAAGGGTGATCAGCACGAAGTATCATTCTCAATTATTCTGGCATGCATTCATGAATGGGACAGTTCAGTGCTAATATATCAATCGAGCGTTCAATTAAAACCCCAACTCTTGGTTGAGGATCAACTGATCATTTAACGTAAATCCCGTCAAAACAGCGAATCGAATATAACTGAGAGGTAGGCACGAAGAGAGGGACGTGGTAATTCACTGTTCACAACCACTCGACCATGGATCCGCGCTTCCTTCCTGTACTACCGCATGTGTCAGTTTGACTTCCGACGACGTCCGGAATGCAACCGATCAAAGCCGCTCTCTTCTTCTTTAATGGACTATTTTTCGTAAGTCTCACTCATTCAACACTTACTAAAACTCCTACGTTCCTCTATTAATTATTGAAGGTGGGCTCTTGCATTTATAAAACTATCATTTCCCTGGTTTTTAACAAATATGAATTGTTTTTAAAAACCTCGCCACCACAAACTTTTGGTCTTAGATTAGGTCGCGGATAGGTCCGGGACACCAAAACAAAAGGACAATGACGACCTGATTAATTTAGTATGCACACAGGGTTATTTCCAAACGTCTGGAAAAATTGTAGTTTGAATAAAAGATAGGAATAATATTGTATATTTTCGAGTGCAGTATAAGTATTACGTTGGAACTGAAAAACAAACATCCTAGTACAAACATTCCATAGAAAGAAGGCAAACACGTACAAAAAACGCTGTTAATTCTTCCACAATGGTCCATTATTCCTTGTAGCAAGATCATGGAGAAAATTATATTTCAAAAGATTCAGCGTCTGAAATTTAATGGAAAATGTTACTCGAAAATCTCGGGATCTCTCAAAGGATTCTGAGGACAAAATTCAGTGGAAGATTTTACTTTCAAATTTTTAGCGGTCGGAAATCCACTGGCATGATTGATTAGATGCGGTAAATTCTACGGAAGGACGCAGTAAAGTCCTGTCAAAAACCAAAATAGTGTAATTTTGGAGAGGGGTTTCGTTAAAACTAAAAGGAAGAGCAGCTCATCGCATAAGTGTGCGTGGTGTTTTTTACTGTCACCACATGTTTTTTAGATGTGTTTTCTCTATAAAGTCACTAACGCTTGTTTGCGCTTTTCTCTCATTTTTGGTTCATCAAAGATTTCTCCCTATGAAGGAAATGAGTCGGGAATCGAGACATTGAGAAATCCGTCATATAATAATAAATTACTAAAAGAAAAAAATGACCAATAAAAAACTAGATAATAAAAATCCTCCACTTCGCGCATGCACATTTTTCACACACTTGGCGAATATAGTATTTTGAATACTTCATAGGATCGCACTTTTATTAGGTAAATTTTCAAATTGAAAATATGGTGTAATACGATATGCTATATGTGGCAATCAATGTGCCCCATAACCTGTATCAACTTCATTGAATCTGTCCAAGGGGTAAACTAGTATTTGGAGGCGTGGTCAGAGTCCAAATAGAAGCTTTTCGAAATTTCAGAGAGATATTTCGGACCACTCTGGAAGCATTCATTGGTCCGGAAGGCGACATGGGGACTGCATCCCGTGGCATGGCACCCTCAGAAGCGAGGCGTGAAACCATACTGTTAACGAGGGATGGGAGAAAATCCTGGCATCCCACGAAACGGTAGTGACAGTTACTAGCCACTGTTGTGGAACCACTGGCCAGTTAGTCCTTATAGGTTCTCAGCCAAAAGCAAGTGCAGTGGCCACTTTTGTTTTCTTCCGAAGTAGTGCAACAAGATGGGATGGCCAAGGGTACAGAGGTACTGCTTCAGCAAAGCCTCACTGGTAGTTGGAGGGGGCAGTAGATGAGTTGGTGTTATCAAATATAAATTTTTAGGGGCACATTTTGCTAATAGATGAATAAAGATGTAAGTGTTCGAAACAAATCAATCTACATAGCCATATGGAACGAACGAAGTACATAAAACATCAATGGGCATGGAACAGAAAGCTTTGCCATTCGCAGGAAAGGAAGTTTACTTGTTTTTGTGGTTAATTTTAGGGTCTTTTTGGTTGAAAACATGCATGACTACAATTTTTTCAGGTTTTTATAAGAAACCAATTGCAGATAGATATTTACAAACGGTTTCAAGTTGCTTGAACGTTAAGAATCTGTTTGAATCCCCAATTTATTCACTTTGTATGACATAATTTTTCAGGTGGGTGGCGGATGCCTCCTTGGCCTTGCTTTGTGGGTGGGATTCAGCGATGAACTGGACTGCATGCTCAGACTCTTACCCACTTCGCTACCGCACCCACTCTTATACTATGTGGCTCTAGTATGTGCCATCACTGGCCTCTTGTGCTCTGCTTTGGCACTGATATCATTTTTCGCAACAGTCTCGTTCAACAGATGTCTGCTAGCTGCTGTGAGTATTTACACAAGTCTCGATAAACCTTTTCCTCCATGGAAGGATTGGGTGGGGTCTTAAGGCGACCATAAAATACGCGGCATTCGCCAATTTTCAAGCAGAGTCTAGGCTTATGAAAGTACCTACCGCTCGCAGTTCGTTATCTTCTGACGTCTATAAATTATTTGCCCCACATCTAAACAGACGAACAAATATTGAGGCGCGTTACACGCAGTATATTTTTTATAAGGCACTAAGAACCACTACCACTTTCTCACATTTAACAAGTCTGTTGCATACTTAATTGGAAAATACGTTTATTGATTATTACAAAAATTACAACTAGTTACTTTCCTTATATACTCGGAGAATAAACAAAATTAGTTATATGCAGTTTTTTAATGTGTAAACTACAGGTAGAAATTGCTTGGCAACTATCACTTTTGAATACAAGTCCCCCCGTTCTGGAGCGCTTTGTGTATCCATCAATCATGTATCACCTTCCATCTTATTGCTGGGCTACAGCTTGTGGTGCCAAATACCTGATTGTAGTGTTGTTAATTCCAGTATATATTCGGCCTAACAGTGATTCTGATCGTGGAAATGGCAGGAGTAATATTTCTTGCAGTCACACCTCAGTATCTAGGGATTGAAATAGTGCCTGAGGCACTGGTTGACACATGGCAACGCAACTACGGCGTGCCAGGAAGAGAGCGATACACAACCTCAGTCGACATGATTCAAACAAAGGTTGGTAGTGATAACTCGAGTGACAAAAACTGTACATTTTATCTCCCTTCATTTGCTTCATTGTTAATTCTGTTCATTCTGTTCTTCATTGTTAAATTAACTGAATGTTGTTTGATGATTAGTACAACTGTTGTGGGATAGAAAATGGAAACGAGTTCACTACATCCTGGTGGCTGTTGAGGGAATTTGCAACTCCAGGACTGACAGTGCCCCTCTCTTGCTGTCTTCAAGAGCCTGTAAGTGAGTCCTATGCCAACCCACTGCCATTGAATAAAACAGCGTGCCAGGACAAGAACCCCAAGTCTCATCGCCACGCACGACACACACAGGTGAGAGAAACACTAACAAGCAGAGCTAATAACATTGAGGCTCACCACCTAGAAAGTAGTTGTGAAAGACATCATTGCTGATTATAATTTTAAAACAAGCGTTTATCAAACACTATCATACTGCCCTTCTCTTGCTTTCATTATTACAGGGGTGTTTGGAACCATTGGCCCATTGGCTATGTAAGCACATCACTATTGCATCAGGAATTGGAGGTGGAACAATAGCATTCCAACTGCTCCTCCTTCTCCTAGCCATAATCGCATCTGTCAAAAACAACAAGACAAGCTGCTGAAGTATAAAAGCCTGTAATACGTAAATTAGCACATCTGTGATACTAGGAGCTCACCACTTTCGTATTTGAATCGCCTCACTCCTGTTAGTAACATTTAGATGCAACAAATCCCCGATTAGCTAGCCACCCTTTCAAACAGTGGCAACTCATTCATTCTCTATCAGAATAAAACCTTGCTCAAATATCATCTTGTTGACTAATCGTCAGAATAAAAAAACATAGGTTGATTATTTTTGGAATAATAAACCAAAAAGGGTAAAATAGAAACATCTAGAATTTGAAAAAATCATACTTTATACAAAAACCTTTATAGAAAAATGCTTGGAATACATCCTTTTGAATTATTGAAAAAAATGAGTGGCAGGTTCATCTTTCAAATGGCATCACATTATGACTTTATAACTGTTGTCAAAAAGGCTATATAAAATTATCACAGAATTTTGGTCCAGTCTCTTCAAATCCTCAATTTGCTTGGACAGCTTCTGGATCAACTTTTTGCATGATGGGTACCTGAAAAGGAAAAAAAAAAATGGTAAAACAGTATACCTAAATGAAGAATATCAAGTTGTCAAAGAAAGATACTGAATTAAGCCAATAATATGGGGATGGGTCTGCTGGACAATATGAAATTATTAGGAAGAAAGTCCAAAGGTTGTAGATTTAAACTTTGCCTAATAACATTGGCTGGATGAAGTGTAAGGCAAGTTTAGGAAGGGGAGTGGCTTAGATGGCCATACAGAAGAAATCTAATTTGTTATAAAGAGTTTTTATAATTTTACCCTCCATTATTTGAGGAGGGCTCTTGTGTTTTCTATTGATGAGACATATGGTTTCTCGTACCCTATCCAGAAGATGAGCATGTGCAACAGTGATAATACAGCCTCGCTTTAATGGCAACTTTTAAATTAACATCCCATATGAAAATCAGGTGGTTGAGCTTTACAAGTAATATGGAATCCCACGATTGGATGCATGTTTCATGCATCTCTTCATTTGTAGAGCAATGATGTTGCTCAAGAGACTGCATAGCCGCCCACTTTGTGAATTGAAAAATGTAAATAAGATTCGTTTCTAAAATGTATGTGTAACCTTGCTTTTTGCATCTCGGAGCCTACTGAAGAAATTGGTTTCAAGTGCATGTCAGTCTGTCGATCCACATTATGTTTGTCTAGTCTTTTGTCAGCCTGCCTATTCACATCTTCTCGTCAACGACAAAATTCACTTGAACTTGACATATTTTGCACATTAAATACATAATTTTATTTTGTATGCTATATTTTATCAACATCTCGCATTGTAAAAGGTTGCCAATTTATCAGCCGAAATACTGGAAAATTTTTGTCAGTTTTTGGCATTATTTACTGTTATCTAACTCGCCACCAATAAACTGCCCACCTTTTGGAACAGGCTCAACCTTAACAATATTTCTTCATCCCACTCAGTTTCCGTTCTTGTTACTTGCCCATGCGCATGTCTGATAGATGAAAACAAAATAGATTCATTCTCTAAAAACCTCCAAAATCCTTCCTCAAATGTAGCTTGCCAAGGACACCCTTATGCTGACAATGACACTTTTTCAAAAAAAAGAATACCTTTCACAAGCTTGGTCCAAACTTTGGGATACGTCTTCAAACTCAATCAAACTGGAGATTACTTTGACGAACTCTCGTTCCTTGACTTGCAAAGCCAGAACATCAATGCTCACTGTAGAAGAGAGTCTCTGGATCACAGTAGACAGATTCTCATTCACCTAGAACGAAACATTGCTCATAACAGAAGATGTATGCTCTGCTGCATTAATGAAATAATAGTCAGTGATGAGTTCATGGATGATCAAGAGCAACATCTGGACCAATGTAGGTTAAGGCCCTGCAGCACACTCCTCTCAGTGAACTGTACTGTTGCTATAAAATATTATGTGCTTCAAAGGTCAACAGAGCCTGAATTTGATGGCATTGATTATTGAGACTAGCGGGAGTGTATCAAGTTTTTTCTCTGCAGAAACATCTACATCAATAAGTTCTAAAATATTACTCTGTAGGTTTCTACACACAAAGGCGGGCTGACCAATGTGAACAGACTTTATGACAAAGGAAACCAGGATCACCTGTTAATTAAAATAAACAAAGGTTTACTCCTTTATGTTGAGTCATATTCTTTCTATCAATACTCAATATTAATTTATACATCTTGCCTCATCTAGTATTGTTGAACAGTATTTTGCTGTGATAGTTCAAATATGTCTAGTTATGTATTTTTCGGATGTTTAACTAAATGACAATTGAAACGACAGTGATGCTCCTATGGAACAACTAATATTGATACCTTTGACCTCACCTTAATTACAACTTCTGTATTACAGGGCCTTTGATGAACGAATGCAAAGGCAATTAAACACATCAGATTTTTGGATGACGATCACCTACCTGGGTCTCATAAATTTTCATATTACCCATGTTGATTTCTTCCATCGAAATGAAATGGATAGTAGGAACTTTCACCATTGGCCGAGATGTAGAAATTGTGGCCTCTTGTTTGAACAGTTTTGACAAATGTTCTACAACGTCACTGGAATTCATCTTTTCTTCACTCGATTTGCTGGAAAAATGATGATAAATGCGGAGAATTCGATTGATGAAAAATTTAAATGTACATCAGCATCCATAACCCTTTATCCAAAATTGTGTACCTCTCCTTGTTCAGACAACGGACTCTAACAATCCCTGGTTCATTAACCTTGAAGAGGAGCAAAACCGTTACGCCCAACTGGGCACACAAAGATTGTATTTCATCCATAGTCTGTAAAACAGGCAAAATAAAGAAATGTTAATTGAAAAAAAAAAACCAAAGGAGTAATAAGTAGTTTTGGCGGGAACACAAACCGAGGATCTTCATCCTATTCCTTCGCTGATGCTCTGTTGTAAAATGAACCTTCATTATCAGAATATGATTTATCACTAAGGTCTGTGTAGCTCACAGAATCTTGAATGTATATTGTGCATTTTCAACGAACTGAATCAAGCCTATTCCAATAATTATATCAAAGTAAGATTGCACCCAAACCAATTTAGTAGATGTGCGCCTTTTCATAATTATTACGGAGGAGTGATCAACATACAGGCAGGTCCTGGCAGGTAGTGCAGAAATATTTTTTATTTACTATTTATTAAGAATATTTTTATTTACTCACCACAATCAATTGAAGTGATATACCTACGCATTTAATTAATCTAAAATGTAGTGTGCTACCCTTGATTGTATGCATGTACAAGGTCATACAAGTATGTTCTGGCGATCACACTTAGGACACTTTTGGAGGAACAACTAGCTGGTTGAACTCAAGTCTTGCTCCCAATAATCAATATTGATGATGTCGATATATAATACCATCCATGAGATTTTGCTGGCTGGCTTGTGACGTTAAATCTGGCCTACAGGGCTGGAAGCACCTGTGGCTTGACCTCCGATATGTTTGGAGGGGGCCTCAGCAGCCTACCCGGTGATGCCGCAGGCTGACTCATGAGTCCGTCCCACCCTAGACACCCCTGGTTTGCCGAGTCTCGAATTGGTAGTCCGCTAGGATTCCTGCTACCATTGACTAACAGATCACGAGTGTCGGCCTTCAGCACTTTTCTCTAGGGTCTCTAGCCACCTCAACAACACTTCTTTGCCTTCAGCTCAGCAATGAATTTTGGCATTCTGCACACCCCTCTCATTCTTGTCACCAGCATTCTGTTACTTTAGCCCACAAAGAAGAAATGGACTATCAAGGCAAGCATTGCTTACCATGGGTACGACCTAAGAGGAGGTTCCCCAACCAAAGAGCGCAACTATAAAGGCCAAACAGATCATAATTGCACTCCAAGACCACAAGACTCCTTGTCAAGATATAATTTATTGCCCAGTATCAACTAGATGAAGATTTGTACGAAAAGAATACCCGACCAAATGAACTAACCTGCAAGGTACTGGAAAAGTAGATTCTCAGATTCATGCCCCACAGTTCTCGAAGCAAAGAAGTGCAGTCTGCAGTCCTTTGGAAGGCGCCAAGGGAGCAAAAAAGCACATCCGCAACAGATGGTCCGCCGTTATCGTCAACGAGAGAGACCACATTTTCCAGGTTAATAGTGAACCCAGTAACGCACCTTACAGGTTTTGAGACATCTTTGGGTGGAACTTTTTGTCTGTGAAAACACATAAAACAAATAAAACGGAATTATCAGACCATTTTGATTCAGGAACAAAATAGAAGCTGACCCTTGAGGGTACAATTCAACAGTCACAACGCTAAAACGCGAGCTGTATGAGGTTTCGAGGTTTTGGAATGCTTAAAAATACACCATTTAACGCGTCTCTAGATTTCACGTCAACTACATTGCACTGAAGAAGGACGTTGTTACAGTGAAAAGTGATTGGAATGGCTAACCCACTAATACACTAATTAAAACACCTACTAATACAAAAGCCAACATTGTTATGAAACATATACGTAATATTTTATGAAAGCCTGGCAGTCTGTAGCATTTTTGAATTCGACCTAACAGCTGATCTAGACTGACTAATTTACGTGGGCTCTTCTTGCCGTAAAAAACCAACTATTTCAGTTTCATACCTCATTTCCTCGAGTAGGCCGTCGTACCTGCCTCCCGAAATAATGTTGCATTGTTCAACACTTTTTGACTTGCCCTTGGTCTCGCACTTGACTTGAAACAGGACACCGGTAAAATGATTCGGATTCTTCATGAGAGATGGTCTAATGATGATAGGACACTGAAAACAAAAATGGATAAATACCAGGTATGCCAAAATGGCACACTATTGAACCTAAGAAACACTAAGCTTCGCGTGGTATAATTAATTTTATACAAGAAGTGTTCATTATTGCAAGACAAGGGCTGGCAGAAATTAGCATGGAAAGAACACCTACAGGCATTGCAAGAGCAGAACATTCTGTCATGACCTTCTGAAGTAGTTCAATCGCGCGCTTGGCATTCTTGGAAACGTTCATAAGATTGAACGAGGTCCCTCAGAGCCTCAATGACCACTTTGGCATCCCCCTCAATTTCGGTCCAAGAAGAAATGATGCTAATTGCACTGTCAGACAAGGGCAATGATTTCAGGTCAACCTTCAAAAAACTCTCACTCTGAAAAGAATAGTTTTCGTAATTATATCGTGAACGGCTTTATTATCTATGTCATGATATCAAACTGAAACCTTTCGGAGGTTTCTTGACATAAAAATAGCGGTACCTAGCTGTATTGACCCATGCTAAACGGAATTTCAAATTTCGTACCATTGCTTTGATGATGGTATTTCGAGTTTCAGTGTTATCGGCGGCTGTCAATGAGTTAGCAACGCATAATTCAATCAATGTAGATATTAGAGTGGAATGGTTGAGGTAAATGGTGCAGTTCCTTAAATACTGCGGGAACGCATTCATGATATCTTTCAGGACGGCGAATACCTCAATTTCTGGCATCATATCCCCTGAAAAGGAAGAAGAATCAATTTCATCAAGTTTGTATCTCTCGAATAGAATAGTAATTCAATCACTCGCTGCAGCGAGGAAAGGAGTCCCTAAACAAAATTTCAGATTTTTAGAAAAAATTTTCCGAGATGAAGAAGAAGAGTCTAGGTCACTCCACACTCATTGTATCCCCCCATTTTCTCTATGCGTCTGGTCCAAGAATAACCAAGCCCTGTGAAAGAATTTGCAGCGTTTTGGTTGGTTGTTCCTTGAATAATCAACCTATGTTTTCATGCAAAAATTAAACCTTCCCCTTTGCCCTAACAAATCTTGTCTAAGGTGTCTAGATAAAAATACACAAATGTCCATCCGCCACACGCCATTATTAGTAGTAGAACATTTTCTACAAAGCTAAAATTTTGGTCAGGGACCCGTTTCCGGTTCTAGTTGGTCCTCGAAACCGTTCACTCCATTCGGACCAAAATTGGGAGGATTGAGAGGAAGGAGGTTAAAATGTGTTTTGTGAACATGGCGTTGGACTTCCGAGATTTTTGGCGTTCCAAGCATATGGAGTATCATTCTCCACTACATTTTCCACAATTTTCCCTCATTTACTCCATTCTCCTAGTCTGAGGAATATCAAAACCCCGTGAATGATGAATTCAATGAGACGGGTCCCGGTTGGTGCTCTGTATACTGCACATGGTGCGCAACGGATGGCACACTACAGACGGCGTTAGGTTTTTTCATTCTGGGCGTATTGTAACGCAATATTTCAAACTTTGGGGAAAACCCAGCAAGAAAACAAGTTGATTATTCAAAGTGTAATAAACTAAAACACGGGTTGGTTATTCTTCGAATGGGGGAAACAGTGGGTGTGGCGGGTCCCAGACCCATTCCAATCGATTTAGTGTCCAAAATTTAGTGGAATATGATACCCCACACGCCTAGGCACCAGAAATCCTGACACATACAAAATGGGTGGATACATACTCATTTTGACCCATAACTTCTTCCGGTGGTTGCCAATCGTTCTGGGACACACATCATTGAATTCAGCGTCCAAAATTTAGTGGAAAACTATACCCCACACACCAAGGTAGCAGAAATCCCGAAAACGCATATTCAAAATGGGTTATAAATACCCAATTTGACCCATTAGTTCCTCCAGTGGGTGCCAATTGTTCTGGGACCCGTTTCATTGGATTCAGCGTCCAAAATTTAGTGGAAAATGACACCCTACTCGCCTAGATCGCCCAAAATCTCGAAAATCCATTTTTCAAAAAACACATTTTGACCCCTCCCCCCCCCCCCCCAATTTGGTCCAATCGGGCTGAAATAGGTCTATGTCCGTCCGCCGTACGCCGTCCGTCTTGCTTTTCTCTCCCTATTCCTTCGCCTTTCTGGCTCTTATAGGGGGGCGCTTGATGTTAAAGACGGTCGCTTCCGCTCAACTCCTGCCACGCTATTCGCCACTGCTCAGGGCAGTGCCCAGGAAGGGCCTCGCGGAGGCTGCGTGGGCGGGACCAGGAGGAGGGTGATTGGCTTGTTTGGCCATAGGCCACCCTTTGGTCTGCATTACGGTGTGCACAAACCTCGTTGTTGCACGGAATGTGTCGTTTGTTCCCACAGCTTCCTACCACGTGATCTCTCCATTTGGTGCCACTACTGATTTCCAGTGTTCTCTTGCGGCTGCGTACGTTGCGCACTCCATGAAGACATGGTGGGCTGTCTCTACCTAGCCACATTGGCAGGCAGGGGATGGCTTCAGGTTGAACCCATGAAGCTTGGCAGCAAAGTCCCCGTGGCCCGTCAGAAATTGGGAGACAAAATGGTCGAGGCTGATGAACTTGTCGCTCCTCGCCGTACGCCGTCCATCGTCCGGGCCTTTTTTGGTAGTAGAAAATTTTCTAAAAATCTGAGATTTGGGTCAAGGGTCTGTTCCTGGCCGAGACGGGTCCTCGAAACTTTTCAGCCCGATCGGACCAAATTTGTAGGGGGGGGGGGGTCAAAATGGGTTTTTTGAAAAATGGATTTTCGAGATTTTGGGCGATCTAGGCGAGTAGGGTGTCATTTTCCACTAAAGTTTGGACGCTGAATCCAATAAAATGGGTCCCAGAACGATTGGCACCCACCGGAAGAAGTTATGGGTCAAAATGGGTATGTATCCACCCATTTTGTATGTGTCTGGATTTCTGGTGCCTAGGCGTGTGGGGTATCATTTTCCACTAAATTTTGGACCCTGAATCGATTGGAATGGGTCTGGGACCCGCCACACCCACTGTTTCCCCCATTCGAGGAATAACCAACCCGTGTGTAAGAATTTGCAGATTTTTTGATCAGGACATCATGAAACGTCCAGAAAAAAATGTTGAGCCAAATCGGAGAGGTTGACCATTATCATGAAAACATAGGTTGATTATTCGAGGAATAACCAACCAAAAGGCTGGAATCGGGTATCCACACCTAGTCTATTGATAACGGCGTTTCTTTGATTAAATTTTGTATGTTAACTAAATTTAATGCTCACCCCAGGATGATACAATGTCAAAGCTGCACTCGTAAACTTCACGAGGATGGATTCCCACGGGCATTTCCTTGAATAGCTTGTCAATTGTGTACCTTTTGAATGTCATGACTGATGGGTTCTGGACAATATAGCTGTAAAATGGAAACCAAAAAGATTACACGACAGTAGTCTTTAGGCATTACACAAAAATACAGGACTCAATTTTGGAATATAATAAGGCGCATTGTTCACCAGAAATTGAATCATGAAACTGCACAGGTGAAACAACCACCATGCATCATTTCCTTTTTTATTACAGTAATTTCCCACAGAGGTCACTAGTAGAGCCTGGAGAACGACTGGGTCGTTTTCTCTTATGGGAAAATTTATTACGCCGATTAATCCAATAGGAGAATAGGGGAATAGGGGATTTTTAATCCTGAGAGGAATAAAAGTGTTAGGTAGGCGAAACATTTGGCAATTATAATTGAGATGGGAAATAAGGATTGACTTGGCCGGTTTTAATGCAGTTTCATAATAGTATCAGTCTGCAAAGGATCTTGAAATCTTTGGTTAAATTATGTTAAAAATTACCGAGCAAACGACATTTGTAGATTGGAGGTGACATGGACAATGCCGCCATTTCTGGTCATTAATGTGACACCGTCGCTAGGCCCCTGACCAGGAGTGAATAGCGGAGGTGAAAAGGAAACAGCCCCGTAATGGCGGAAGATTGGTTCTAATTGCTTCACCACAAGATCCAAGGACGAGGTGAAGCAAAAAGGACGGGATGTTGACATGCTATAAGTTGCTTCAAAAGTTGGAAGCATTTCCTTGAAAGAAAAAACAATTTTCAATTAATAATACATTAAGGAATACTCTGTCTTCTTTGGATATTTACAAATATGTTAAGGCGAGAGTTCAATAGTGGATAATCATGAAAAACCTGATTGAAGCACGACTCTATCAAGTATTTGTAGTCTTTTGATTGTGGATTGCTCAACGTTCTGTTCACGACATCTTTGACTTCACCCTCGTCCAACTTTACTGTGAGCAAGCAATCGTAGGACAGTAGGGTCTGTGCGGATGGCCTTGCTTTGCTATCATGAGTTAACATCGATCTGAGGAGTTGTACAATGGGCAAATTTGGATACCATAGTAAATGGTTATAGGCTGATACAATATTTTAAAAAAATCGAATTTGGTGGTACAGGCTGTTGCTTACATGATAATTTTACGTTCATTGGTGTTTTCCAGATATGGGAAATCAGGTGGGAAGAAGATTCCTGGCTCTCTCAAACCTGAAAGTGTTTTAACCCATTTCGTGTCTGAAATGATGGGGGCATACAACATTTCAAAGAATGTTACCCCCAAGCTGTATATATCAACCTTCTGAAATAAAAAGCAAAATTACAGCGTCAGTTTTCAAAGTGTAATAGGCAGGCTCAACGAAGTAGGCTATCTTCTGAGATGTAGAACCATACCTGGTTGTAATGTTGTCCACGACTGTCGTCGTCTAGTTCAGGGGCTTTATACATGGCCGTTCCTACACGGCCAGTGCGGGAAACGTCTTTCGTTGAATCAGTACAATCCGTGGAGTCCGAGCTAGCGGACTGGTTCGAACTCATCCTAGGCCAGCAAAAATACATTATTAATTGGTTTTCTCCTGAAAATTGGAGTTCTTGGCAGCGATTGAGAAGATGACATTGGAAGGGTGATCATTGACATGCATGGCTAGCAGGAATAATATAGCTGGACCTGAAAATTTGCAAATCACTGAATTGGGCTTCCAAATAAAGCAATGTGATCACGAAACGTGTAGAGGACCAATGAAGACAAGGAACTATTGGCGTAAACACTCTCGTTGCCAAGAAAAGTAACCACATTTGGAGCCAGGATAATGAGATCCAGATTCCCATGGATCCGGTTAGAACAAAAAAATGGTAGGCAGTAAAAGGGATTTATGAATACCTAGATACTACAAAAACAATTAAAAGTGTTCTCACAATATTGTGAATGAAGGCTAGACTTGATTGGAGTCAACAGCCCTCAATCTCAACCTACTAATTAGTTGATACATATGCGGTGGTACGTCAGTTCAATTAACATAATAAATTGTTAATAAATATTGTTTTAATGTGAAATAAGGATGGTGGTCTTCTTACTTATGAGATTTGCTGGTTGTAGCAAGCCCAAAGTCACCAATTTTTACGTGGTCGTTGTTGTGCAGAAAGATGTTGTCTGGTTTCAAGTCTCGATGCATGACTCGTTGGTGATGGATATAATTAACTCCCTCAACAATTTCTCTGAAGAGTCTCCAAACTCTATCCAAATCATTGCAAAGTCCATCGTCAATAGCAATTCTAAGAAAGAAAAAAAAATGTTGGGACGAATGGATGAATTTCCTCATCGCGTAAGTTGGTAAAATAAGGTGCAGGGAAACTCATAACTATGGGTGGAGCGAATAAATTATGGTATCCTACCCCTTGTGGAAGTTGCCTAGCAAGTAAATTATTCATTTGTGAATCCGATGAAATGCTAAATGTCGGAATGAAAAATAAAGGCGTACTCGCTGAAATGTGCTGACCTTGCGAGAGTTTTCGAGTCATTATTTCCTTGAAGCCTTCCCATATTGAAAGAACATAATGCGTTCTCATCCTAGAGGCATTGGGTTGCCCGTTTTCGTTAATTTCATAGGTGCGGGTGCAATTTTGATTCTGTGCTTGTTCCGCGATTGATATTGTAAACGTATTAGCTAATTCTTTGAGTGATATATAGTCGGCAAACTCTAACAATGTTTTAAATTATTATCATTGAGTTGCAAGTGGTAAACACCATTGGTTTAATGGTAACTGGCCACCTCTGATATCCAAATTCAACCCTAATTTCTCCCGTTAAGTACCACCTGACCGACCCTGAAAAAGTTTCACTCATTCCGTGTAGTGAACACTTGTTTTTAATCACTTTTAATAAAATATGACCTTCCTTTTATGTGCTCATCTTGCAGGGCACTTGTCAGGAGTTTGAGCATGAACGTACATACTAGTGAAGCCTATTATCAATTCATTACGACTCACTCATTTACTGAATAGGACAACTTTTGGGCTTTTCTCATGTTATTCACTCTACCCATAATTCAAATTCCTTTTAAAGAGGGAATCATAACCTCAATGTATCCTTGGTACACAACTCCATTTGAATGTAGACGTAAAAGGGAGGTCTGGGAGTTGCATCCGACTTTTCGGATTCGCCGCCTAAAGTGCTTTCATCTTTGGTAGGCTCACCAGAACAGGACCTAAAAGGGAAAAGAATGTTTCTTTAGGGATCTGTAACATGGACCAACCTCGAAGGTAGGCCAATGAGCATAACAACAACACACATTCTTCTCAAATCTGACCAAACGTTACTAGCCTGGCCCACCAATGGGAAATAGGTATTACTTATATATTCTATAGATGTGATGAATTTGATGATGTGAGGGTTCTGAATTCAAACTATGGATCCTTGGAATCACCCACTGATAAGAACGTTTTGTATTTGTGTAAATAACATCAAGCGTCAAATAAATAGTGGCCACTGGCTAAGAGAAAAAACAGCACATTTGAATTGAAGTCGGTGGGGGCAAAGACGAGCGTTCGAACATTCGTAAAACGCCTCGACACCGCGGCCGCTGTAAACTGCCCCCAAGAAAATCCTGGGTGTTTCACCTAGACTTACAAACGCCAAATGATAGCTCAACTGGAAACCGATATGGAACTCCTCGAAATCTTCTCACATAACTAGATCTTTTTGCATATCTTCTTCTCTTATCCAGTAGTTTCCAAACATACATGCATTTATTCTCAATTTCCTTGTTATCCTAACTCTTCCTGAGTAGGCTATTTGAGAGCCATCTTAGGACCGAACCAAATGGCTAATTCGTATTACATTATGTTGGTTGTTTTAGTGCCGTCTTAGGCCTACATGTAACAATTACTTGGGCAGTAAAGTAAATTCTGCTAAAACTTATGAGTAAAGAAATATTGCTTAGAAATCCTGAGAAAGTTTTTAACACCCAACATCACTCAAAAATTATTAGAATTCATCGAGGTCAACTAAACTTACCAAAACTGAATGAAGTCATCATCAGAGTCGCTATCTCGGCCCCTTTTGAGTTCTTCATTCCTTTCAATTTGCTCCTGGTCAAAAGGTAGCATTTCCAGGACAGCTTGATTCAAACCCTGAAAATGAAACTAGATTACACATGGAAGAGTAACTTGAGAACCTGTCTTGTTCATCAAGAAAAGGTACGAGTTGCTCACGCCAAAAGTAGATTCAGTTTCGTTTGATGTTTCCGGGCTCTTTGACCTTTCAGAGTCAACCCTCTCAACCCATGAACCATAGTAACGCACAACGTTTTCATGGTCAAGACGAGAGAGAAGCTTGACTTCCCTGTCGATCAGGGCTGCCGACTGGGTCTTTGCGGGATCCAATTTAATCCTTTTAATGGCGTAACACCGTTCATCAAAGATGTTCTGCACCTGATAATTCAAACACAGAAAAAAAGGAATCCAGAGATAAATAAATGAATGCCAATAAATGGACAATCAGTAGTGGTGGTGTAGTAGTTCCAGAATCAGGCTTGGCCCTTGAAACCCATAGGGTACACATTATGAAGGTAAACCAGAAACTATGTAATATGCAAAATTGTTCAAGCTCAGAACTTGTTTTAGGTTACTAACACGGCGCTTTCAAACAACTGGGTGGTTGGAAAATCCTAACGCACCTCGCAGAAGCACACAGCCACGAGTAGAAATTTCCCATTAGCTGGATTCCTGTTAATACCAGTAAGGGAAGCTTTGCATCACAAATTCTTTTTTTTTCACTAAATTTGAGTGAGCCCAACTTCAATATTTCCCATTGGAAAGATAATTCACAAAACAGTGCGAATCATACCAGCACGGTATAAAACCTTTTATAAAATATATATGTATCTTTGAAGTAAGTACCATCCTACTAATAGAAAATAAAAGTGGACCAACATGTATTGTCAAATTGTCAACGATTCCCAAAACTTGGTTTGGGATACAATTCGATACGCCATCTCAGTAGAAAATGATACAATGCACGCGCTCATGTCTCAACAAAACTCTAAACCCTCATTTTCAAGATGCTCATATCCTGCATGAAACCATTTCAAGTTACTCAGCGGCAAAACATTAATAGAAACAATTGCGGCTTGTTATCCTATTTTGTCCTGTCTTTGTTTGCAGCATCAGTGTCCAAAACCCATCTCAAACGATTAGGCAATCGTATTTCAGTGGAAATTGATACCCAACACGACCATGGCCCCACAAATCTCGAGATGTGTCACTTTAAAAATGCAAATTTTCAGCCATACCCTGCCTCTGCTAAGAAATACATATTAGGCTAAATCTTTTCGAGAATAAACTAAAACTATGGGGAAATCACCAATTTTTTTTTTTAATTTTAATTTTAAAACACAAGATTTCACATTTTTAAGAGAATCAGAGGAATCATTAGACGATTGCGAGGCAATCCAGGGAAATATAAACTAATGTGGCCCAGACTTTAGCCATAAGAACAATGTACTAAAAGACAGCAATTAGGCAGCTGGGGCCATTCGACTGAAACAATTACAACGGTGCTTAGAAATAATTTTCCACCCTAAAATAATTGGAAATCTGATTGGCTCATTCCTCAGAACCACACCAATGTTAACTACTTAGGTATGTGCACAGTTATTTTTAGTCCCACCAGTTTGAGTTCCCGAGGCGCCCAGATTTGATTGGACATTAGTTAAATGGTACAATAATATCAGATCAATCTGAAGCGCAAAACCTCTTTTTTTTTTGCCTGACAATACATACGTAACTTGACAGAACT
This sequence comes from Cyrtorhinus lividipennis, assembly GCA_019603395.1. Taxonomy (NCBI): domain Eukaryota; kingdom Metazoa; phylum Arthropoda; class Insecta; order Hemiptera; family Miridae; genus Cyrtorhinus; species Cyrtorhinus lividipennis. The sequence goes on along the minus strand of CM034007.1, from coordinate 20,136,327 downwards.
TGACAATACATACGATCTTGATAGAAACAACGGAAACTGCCTATTTTATGCAATTAACAGGAAAGAGAAGAATACGGACCAACAAGTTACATCACAAAGAAGAGATATAACTCACCTTGACCACCTGACCAAAGGAGCCTTCACCCAGTTCTTCAATAACCTTGAAGTCATTCAGGAATCGCGAAGGTCCAATGCATCTCGTCATCATGCTACCCCAGCAAGGTGATACAGACAACGGCTAGAACAGAGAGGATGCAGTTTAATTATTGATTGAATTACCTCACTTGACTTAATGCTTTGATGCTAATCAGGTTCATCCAAAACTCTTCCCTGGTGGTCATACTGCACAAGTTACTGTTGATAAAGTCAATATGACCCTCAATATTATTCCTCTCTTGATCTGCAAGTCGCAAATCCCCATTCATGTATCTAGTATTGTAATACATTAACGAGGTTGGATTTATTAGGAAGTGAGAGCGAAAATTTGAAAGAGTTGGGCATCAATCCCTTGATAAAGACATAAACATCAGGTCCACTACATTGGTATTCCAACTCATCTTTTTCTATTCCTTTCAAAATTAGTTGGTTGAAAATAACGTCTTCACGAAGGAGGTGGTATTTGCCCACCATCACAAATGCTCCCCATTGTGATGGTAAGATAGAATCGCTCCATAATGTAAAAGTACTTACGTCGAATTCAGGAGAGCCAATGTCTGGAACATCCTGACGTTCAGGCATATTTTTTCCATCGGAGGATGAGGAAGATCTGTGGGAAATGATGAAATTTATTCAGTGGGAAGAAAACCAAGAGAAAGACAAAAAACGCCACAGACTCTTTCACAGGGTTGGTTATTTCTTGGACCAGGAGCATGGAGACCCAATCCAATCGATTCAGCAACCAATATTTGGTGGAAAATGATACCCCACACGCCTAGGTACCAGAAATCACGAAAACCCACTGTACGACTTCAAACCGAAAAATTTCAAGTCGTACGCTAAGAACGGACAACAGCCAGAAGACGCAATTCGTGTGAAATAAAAACCGACATCCGCCGCCGCATTTTCACACGGGTTCTGAGAAAACTCGAGAAAACTCGCCAACATTTTTTGGTCACAAGGCACAATCGAAACTCCACGTGCCTGGCGACTCAGCAATAGGGTGAACACCGCCCATCACCTGATTGGAGGATCCAAGATCCAACTACAGCCTGCATCACTGCAGAAGAATGCTCCTTCACCCCCACCTCCACCACGGAGTTAGGTACTATTTCATGGACGCCTGAAATCAGACGATTGGCGAGACGAGGGGTGGGCTCAAAGGAAGACTTGCGCAAACTTTGGGCCCAGGAAGACCGAAGAAGAAATCAAGGAGACCATTCAATGTCCGAAAGGTGATGTGTATGCTTCTAAACCCAACAAGGCCTCTAGGATCGCGAGTCAAACCTGCACCTTGGAACGTGCACTCAACAGCAGCCACCCGAAGGTATCCAATCTCTCTGATCGGCTTATCAGAGGACCACACTCTCCGGCCACCAAGGAAGACGCGACGTAGGAAAGGACAGTAACTGTTGATTCAACTGGTTGAGCTGTTAGGTAGGAAATTTAGTATTAAGAGTTTCTTCAATAATAAGTTTTGCCAAACTTCTGAAGAATTCATTAACCATAAAATTAGTTGTTCCCTTTCTTTGTCCTTGCACATCCAAAGGTTGCGTCTAGGTAAACTGTTGGTAAACGGATTCTGGCAATGATGTCCACACAGAGGCAAACAACTGTCAGAAATTAAGCTTACACCCTATAGATACCCATTTTGAATCATGCCCTCTTCCGGTGCAAAGTCTAGTTGAAAATGATACCTCACACGCCTGAATCGCCGAAAATCGATTTTTCAAAATACACATCTTGACCCCTACCCCCACCAAAATTTGGTCCGATCGGTCTAAAAACATTCGAGAACCAACTAGAGCCGGAACGGGTTCCTGATTCGAATTTCAGATATATAGACAATTTTCTACTACCAAAATCGGCGTGGACGGCGGACAGCACAGGGCGGACGTACATTTACTTATTTTGATCCAGACACCTTGAAACACCCATAAAAAAATGTTGGACCGAATTGGAGATTGACTTTTTGCATGAATACATGGGTTGATTATTCGAGGAATTACCTACCGAAATGCCCCCAAAATGTCCTTTTGTTTCCCAGCGCAGCCAAACCTAAGTTGTATAGCAGAAATTTTTGGTAGTGTAAGGTCATCTCCCATCCCTCTGCGCCCCATTTCCACTCATCATTATCTGTACCTTGCTTGAGGCATAGACCTCCAATGATGGAGACAGAATGGTGTATTTCGGAATTGTCTGCCTTCAATGTTCCACGACACTTTGGAAAGACGAAACTATCAATGAAAAGTAGGTATTGTTACCGGTCAATATCACGACAGTCAATATCTTCCTGGTCCGCGTTTTCAGGCCTCGACTTCTTCATAGCTTGTGTCTTAGATTGTTGAATCTGTCCAATCATCTCTTCGCTCTGAAACATAAGGAGAGCGTACCACTTCAATACACCTTCCAGCTTTAAGGTTTTGGAAGAAATCAGTTAGCGAAAAGGACGAGAGCCCGCAGAATGTATAATATATCGCTTTTCTCGTTGGGGAAATTATACCTTGAATTGAGACTAACGACAAAGTCTTAAGGACATGAAGTTATGAAAACATTCCCAGCTAAAATGTGCTCGTAAAGAGCATGATGTAAGTTGTAAAACCCAAGAATGTGAACGTTTTGATTACAGAGAACTAGCTATCCATCCCCTTATAACGATCCCACATAGTGCCTCTGAGGCTACAAGAGAGGTGCTGCGGGTTTCAAATTCCTCTCTTGAGCGTCATTCTGTAGACGTTCTGCTGATGTAGCGCAATTGAGCCCCAATTTCGCCTCTGCACCGCCACTGAAAGTGTGACTAGTCTCCAGAGAAGGGACCAGGGCAGAGTACACCACGCTGGGGCTCATTAGCGTTAAAAACCAATGATTTTCTTTCTTTTTTTTTTTTTCAACAGGGCTCAAAGTACTGTCAGTCTGTGGTCAACTAATGCGGCTACATAGCGTTTTCATTTATACAATATTACACTAGAAGTTATCTCACTTTCCGTTGTTCATCTTCCATCTTCTTCTGCAACTCTTTGGCCCTTGTTTCTTTGAGGTCTTAGTTGCTCTAGTCTGTCAATATGCCTCCTTCATACAGGGATATTGACTTGGGAGTATCGTAATGAAACAAAAAGTTCTGAAAATAAATCAAGCAGAAATTATAGAAGATCTAGTGCATTTAGGTTAAATGGCCTCATCATGTGTGTGCTCTCGATGTTTACAATATGAACAACTATAAATTGTATCGAAATTATCGAATAGGCGAGGAAGGAATGGAGTTGCGCTATTCGTTCATGAAAGTCTCCAACAATTTCAACAAAATCGTAAATAGCGCTCTTTACCCTCCACCAGGCTCAAGAGGCTCTGCTTCTTCTAGCATTAGTTCAACAGACGAACAGACGGTATTGGGTGCACCCAAATAATCAAAGAAGAGAAAGGCTCAGGGAGTACCACCGTCTATGTCGGGAGCTGCAGTCGCATGAGGATCGTTTTGTAAATAATTATTTCCGCATGTCGAGACAAAATTTCGAGGACCTACATGACCTCTTGAATCAACGCCTCTGTTTCCTTAGGCTGGCCGTCCACTGGACGCGAATTCGCGCGAAGAGGCGAAGTACGCGAATTCGCGTGAAGAGTTCAAACACTAGCATTCGTATAGGACCCCGTCCACTGCAAGCGCTGTGATCGCGCGAAGTCTGGCGAAGGCGAAGAGAACCAAACCAGTTTGTTTCCGAACGCGCGAACAGGCGAACCCGGTGATGGAAATCTATACCTGCCGCACCCTTTTACCTAACCCACATGTGTAGTCCCCATACTACTTCACTAAACAATGTACCTCATCTGTCTTTTGCACCCCATCATTGTAAATAATTAGAGTTGTTTTCCGAAAGCGACATTGAGACCCAAAACAGCTGATAGGACGGGCGAAACTGACAGGAATTCGCGTGCAGTGGACGGGGTTTCGACGCGCGAAAAGGCGTAGAGGCGAAAACTTGCGAATTCGCCTCTTCGCGCGAATTCGCGTCCAGTGGACGGCCAGCCTTACTCATCTTCTTATGTAAAGTGGCCAAATAGTCTGCGGAACGCCCGAGTAACGCGCGCTATTTTGTATTTTAGTACAACACGAAAGGCTGCCGTTGCGTTAGTATACTTTCAGTAACAAAACACAAAAAAAAAAAAAAAAAAAAAAAAAAAAAAAATACGAAGGAAACAGAGGCGAGCGAGAGAACAAGGCGATTCGCGCGAATCGCGCAAATATATTTAAGAGGCTTCGCGTCGTCCAACAAAACAAAAACCCACTCATTTTCTACAAAGTATATTTGATTAAATATGAAAAGTGATATATAGGTACCTGGAAAAACAATAAATGAAGAGAATATTTACGGCTCAAGTTCCCTCAGTACAATTAATTCGAACTCATTCCGTACTTATAGTTTCTGAACATCACTCAATTTTTTCAAAGGCCAAGTCGGCATGCCGCCGCCGATTCCTATATTGAGGACTCATCATGTTCCATAGAACCTCATGTTTCTGTATTTCGGAAAGTTAACGTATAACAACGTATAATAAACGTATATCACAACTGAAAATAACACCACGCTAACCAAAATAAAACACAACAAGGAATAACCAACCAATATTCGACAAGATGGTGGACAAGCCTTGAGGCATTGAGCGCACAAACCATCACATTTTTTAAATTCGGAATAAACTCTCTAGAACTCATTGAGGCAACAACGAGCGCACAAAATGCGAATGGCGTCAGGAGCCATAGAACAAGAAACGCAATCGTTCCCCATGAAACACCGAAAAACATAAATAATGAATCTGACTCACACAAGCGGGTACTCTTCTGATTATTTTATATGAAGATCGAATCCAGGTACGTTCCGGGGGTCTTCATGGGGTGAAGCGTGGCCCAAGAAATCTCACAAAGATACACTCCAATGGCTGATTCAATTCACTCAGAAGCGCAGGCTAGTCAGCGTAAATTGACTGGAAACAACAATGCTCTTGTTTTCTTCACAACAATTAAAATGTACGTAAGAAGGACAATAACGAAAACAATTTCAACCTGCTACTGAATTCAGAAGAAAACGGGAACCACAAACTGGCTTGCACTTGATGAAGTAAGAAATGGCGGAAGTCCGATTGGCGGTTAAGGAAATAATTTTCTCAGTAATTATTAAGCCGACTTGATGGCTACTGCGAGCAGAGAGAATCGGGAAACACACGGACCGCCTAGGAGAAGTGGAAGTTACGGCGACAGGCTATGCCGACAGTAGAAACAATGTTGCCAACAAAACGAAAAGAAAAGGACTGCAACCTAGTGTTACTTCTAGGCAATAAGATAGGGTAGGTAGCGACAAAGAATTTGCCCTCCATTCCTCGTCAAGAATTAATATTTTAATAATATATTAGTAAATAATATCATTTTATAAAAGCAAAAAATCGTATTAATTTCTTCCAGATCGTCATTAAATTTTTGCTTGTTTTCAAGCGCTTTGACATGTAACAGCAGATTAGGGGTGTGTCGGTCCAGGTAATTCTTAGGAACGGTTCCAACGGTTACAGTGACAATGACGTAATCGTTCCAACTTACCGGTACAGTTCCATTACCGGTACAGCAGGGTGTAACGTGGCTACCCCCTCCCACCCAAGAGAATCATTCTGTTCCCTATGTATTCATCAAGGAATTCAGATGAGTGTTACAAAAACATGAGAATTAAAGGGAATAATAAATTATATTGTAATTGGATAGGTACCTACTTACAAGTTAAGAATAATTGCTGATTCCTAATAATTGACGGTTCCTACCATCTCTCCATTTTACAGTGAAAACAGTTTTTTATTACAATTTAAATAAAGCAGCACTATTGTTTTCTTTCGGGGGTAAGCGAGCTCCTCCTTTCTGACAATATCAACCCAGCTTTTGAGAAAAGCTGCTCGCAGGGTACTCATGTTGCAACCACACACAGTCTCTCATCCACCACTTTTGATCAAACAGGGAATGATTGAGGAGAGGGGGACATTTCATCGGAATTGCACTAAAAAAATACAGAGTCCAACAAAACTCGGAATTGGACCTTCCCCATCAAGAGTTCTGATCATATCGATACCAAACCGACCCCTTGCCAGTCCGTGGAACCGTACCGGTAAAGGCCGGGGTCTTGTCACTGCTTGGAACCGTTCCAATGTGAGACTCGGTTACACAGTCCCGGTACCACTGTACCAACACACCACTCTGATATTAACATTTTCGTCTAATAAACTATAGTACCCAGGACAGTACTTGCATTAATTTGCCTTTTCTTTTCCTTATTATTAGGAATATTTAATAGAATTTAGCAAGAAGGCTTTGAAGTTGCATCATAGATAGAAATGTTATGGTAGAAGGTTGTCATTTTATGTTAGGAAGGCTGATCTTCTCATTTTATATGAAATCATGAATCTAGATGTTGTTAGAAGGATAAAAAATGCATCATATAAAAATATCATGTTCCTTCAGTCAGGTTATGTGAGTACCCATGTAGAAAGATGCAACCAGGAGCATCATATTATTTTCAATTATGTGAACCCCATGTGGATTTAAACACTCCTGAAGATTTAACAGAGTTGCTGAGTTTAGCAATGAAGCCAAAGATCTAATAAATGATTCCTCTACTTATTAAAATTAGAAAATAACTTACCTAGAATGATGAGCCTTTTTGAAAAGCGTCAGTAGAGACAGCAACCAATACCAGACAATTATGAAGATGCTCTGATGTGATTTAGGTTGTGAGTTCAACTCACTGATCCAATGTCCAATGAAAATGGAGCTTTCTGCTCGCCCTCATCTGATTGGTTGTATCCAAGCAGCGAGGTTGTTATTTCTAATTTTTGCGTTCTTTTGTGGAAACAGGTTGCTCAACAACAACGAAATAAATGCTGGGAGCGCTAACGTCGGTAAGTAGGATTAGACCATTTTATATGAAAGATATGAATATTATAGAAGCCTGGCTTCTGGATTCAACCTGGAAAATATGGAGTATTGCGATGAATGGTAAAATATATTTTTTGAAATTGATCTCCTTGACAAAAACACTGGAGTACCCAAGTAGGTACATCTCCTGTTGAGCTGAGGTTCAAGTCATGTAGGTAACTTTTTCCTCCCAACTGAGTAGATGCAAGGATGAGAGTATTAGGATCTTTATTGAGAATATTAGGAATTTTCTTATTTTAATTTTGTATGTTACATGGCATAAGGAGAATTTATAATAGTAGATTTAGGGCGACAAGTAGTTAATTGTGCCATAGGGTTACAAAGTTGGTAGATCTGACAACCCAAGATGTTTGAGGAGACAAGGGTGCCTGGTCATCCAATAACTTTCTGTTCCCTAGGTATTCATCAAGGAATTCAGATGAGTGTTACAAAAACATGAGAATTAAAGGGAATAATAAATTATATTGTAATTGGATAGGTACCTACTTACAAGTTAAAAATAATTGACAAAGGTTCCTACCATCTCTCCATTTTACAGTGAAAACAGTTTTTCATTACAATTTAAATAATGCAGCACTATTGTTTTCTTTTGGGGGTAAGCGAGCTCCTCCTTTCAGACAATATCAACCCAGCTTTTGAGAAATGCTGCTCGCAGGTACTGACATTGCAACCACAGTCTCTCGTTGGCCACTTTTGATACAAAAAAATCTGCAAATTCTTACACACGGGTTGGTTATTCCTCAAATGGGGGAAACAGTGGGTGTGGCGGGTCCCAGACCCATTCCAATCGATTCAGGGTCCAAAATTTAGTGGAATATGATACCCCACACGCCTAGGCACCAGAAATCCCGAAAACACATATATTCAAAATGGAAAATATATACCCAATTTGACCCATAACTTCTTCCAGTGGGTGCCAATCGTTCTGGGACCCATTTAATTGGATTCAGCGTCCAAAATTCAGTGGAAAACTATACCCCACACGCCTAGGTAGCAGAAATCCCGAAAACACATATTCAAAATGGGTAATAAATACCCAATTTGACCCATTAATTCTTCCAGTGGGTGCCAATCGTTCTGGGACCCGTTTCATTGGATTCAGCGTCCAAAATTTAGTGGAAAATGACACCCTACTCGCCTATATCACCCAAAATCTTGAAAATTCATTTTGGCGGACCGACCTTTTTTGATCCAGACACCCGATTTTGAGCCGAATCGGAGAGGTTGACCATTATCATGAAAACATAGGTTGATTATTCAAGGAATAACCAACCAACAGGGGGACGTTTCATCGGAATTGCACTAAAAGGATACAGAGTCCAACAAAACTCGGAATCGGACCTTCCCTGTCAAGAGTTCTGATCATATCGACCCAATCGACCCCTTGCCGGTCCGTGGAACTGTACCGGTAAAGGCCGGGGTCTTGTCACTGCTTGGAACCGTTCCAATGTGAGACTCGGTTACACAGTCCCGGTGCTGCTGTACCGACACACCTCTACAGCAGATAAGAACAGTTGTTGTGAGACCGAATTCTGGCCGTCTGGGAAAAAAATCTGCAAATTCTTACACACGGGTTGGTTATTCCTCGAATGGGGGAAACAGTGGGTGTGGCGGGTCCCAGACCCATTCCAATCGATTCAGGGTCCAAATTTAGTGGAAAATGATACCCCACACGCCTAGGCACCAGAAATCCTGACACATACAAAATGGGTGCATACATAACCATTTTGACCCATTACTACTTCCAGTGGGTGCCAATCGTTCTGAGACCCGTTTCATTGGATTCAGCGTCCAAAATTTAGTGGAAAATGACACCCTACTCGCCTAGATCGCCCATAATCTCGAAAATCCATTTTTCAAAAAACACATTTTGACCCCCCCCCCCCCCCCCCCTAATTTGGTTTGATCGGGCTAAAAAGTTTCGAGGACCCGTCTTGGCCGAGAACAGATTTCAGATTTTTAGAAAGATTCCTACTACCAAAAACGGCGCGGACGATGGACGGCGTACGGCGGACGGACATCGACCTTTTTTGATCAGGACATCATGAAACGTCCAGAAAAAAAATTTGAGCCGAATCGGAGAGGTTGACCATTATCATGAAAACATAGGTTGATTATTCAAGGAATAACCAAAGGAACAACGGGAGCGCTGACTTCAGCAGATCCGAACCGCGGGAAGTGCCACCGTCTCCCACCTCCGGTGAAGAATCCGATCCCCACCATCGCGCCGGAAAATCAAAAGTTCCTGAAAAACCTCCGGCGGATTTTCGATCATTCTCGTCGACATCGTCCCGGAATCAGCAGAGCTCCGGGCCTGAGCACTGTCCTGCGCTGAGACCCAGCCACCTCAACGCAGCCCGAACACCAACACAAACCACTCCAAGGTATCAGTGCATTCGGCATATAAGTACAGTCAAAGCAAACTCCTGACAAGTTAATAAACCAGTTTTATTCTTGGTTTGGTTTTGATTTGTGCGAACCTGGAGTCCTTTTGGTGTTGCAGGGTTTTAAAAACATTTATCGGGGCTTAACAATTTTGGGGATTCTGGATAAGTCCCGTCCTGACTGGCCTATGATAGCTTGGCCAGTCCTAGGGAAAAATAACAGTGAGCTTTGGGATTAGATGTCTCGTCGAAACCGAAGCTCACAGTTGTCAATGCAAACATATTCGTTAAGTAAAGCACTTGTTCGTTTTTTTTTTCGTACTAATAAAAAAATAAATATAAATATTACTAATAATAAATAAATTACTAATAAAAAACTAGATAATAAAAATCCTCCACTTCGCGCACGCACATTATTCACACACTTGGCGAATATAGCATTTGTAATAGGTACTTCATAAGATCGCACTTTTATTAGGTAAATTTTCAAATTGAAAATATGGTATAATACTATATGCTATATGCGGCAATCAATGCGCCCCATAACCTGTATCAACTTTATTGAATCTGTCTGAATATTAGTAAAACTGTTGTGGGATAGAAAATGGAAACGAGTTCACTACATCCTGGTGGCTGTTGAGGGAATTTGCAACTCCAGGACTGACAGTGCCCCTCTCTTGCTGTCTTCAAGAGCCTGTAGGTGAGTCCTATGCCAACCCACTGCCATTGAATAAAACAGCGTGCCAGGACAAGAACCCCAAATCTCATCGCCACACACAACACACAGGTGAGAGAAACATTAACAAGCCGAGCTAATAACATTGAGGCTCACTACCTAGAAAGTAGTTGTGAAAGACTTCATTGCTGTTTATAATTTTAAAACAAGCATTTATCGCATCTGTCAAAAACAACAAGACAAGCTGCTGAAGTATGGAAGCCTATAATACGTAAATGAGCACATCTGTGATACTAGGAGCTCACCACCTTCGTATTTAAATCGCCTCACTCCAGTTAGTAACATTTAGATGCAACAAATCCCCGATTAGCTAGCCACCCTTTCAAACAGTGGCAACTCATTCATTCTCTATCAGAATAAAACCTCGCTCAAATATAATCTTGTTGACTAATCGTCAGAATAAGGAAAGGGTAGAATAGAAACATCTACAATTTGAAAAAATCATTTTTTATACAAAAACTTGTAACATCTTGGAAGCTTACAAGATCATCATCACTTCAGATTCTCCATAAAGTCTCTAGGGAAGTTAGGCTGTCGGTATGATACAGTCAAAAACATCAAATATACTCTAAAAAATTAACAAAAGTACCCCCGCAGGTACCTACATACACAAGTCTGACTAAAAATTGAACAGTGAAATTGCTGTTGACACTGGGGCAGCTTTCAGAATAAAAAAGTCAAAACATCAAATAAACTGTATAGAACGAAAATAAGGATAGCAAAATACATGCCAAAATTTACAATAAATTTAAAATACTCAGGAAACACAAAATTTGTTTATTTCAAACATTATTTCAGAATATCAAAAATATCAGATAAAACGAATAGATTGGGTACAAGATTGCCATTGAAATCACATGGCGGTAGATTCAAGATTGGTTCTCTGACTCAAATACAAAATTGGTTCCTATATCAACTGACTCTCTGACTTCATTCATTGACTAAAACTATCAATGTTAAACTATCAAAATTGTTTGGAGAACATCGAAAAATGCTTAGAATACATCCCTTTGAATTATTGAAAAGAATGAGTGGCAGGTTCATCTTTCAAATGGCATCACATTATGACTTTATAACTGTTGTCAAAAAGGCTATATAAAATTATCACAGAATTTTGGTCCAGTCTCTTCAAATCCTCAATTTGCTTGGACAGCTTCTGGATCAACTTTTTGCATGATGGGTACCTGAAAAGGAAAAAAAATGGTAAAACAGTATACCTAAATGAAGAATATCAAGTTGTCAAAGAAAGATACTGAATTAAGCCAATAATATGGGGATGGGTCTGCTGGACAATATGAAATTATTAGGAAGAATGTCCAAAGGTTGTAGATTTAAACTTTGCCTAATAACATTGGCTGGATGAAGTCTAAGGCAAGTTTAGGAAGGGGAGGGGGCATAGATGGCCATACAGAAGAAATCTAATTTGTAATAAAGAGTTTTTATAATTTTACCCTCCATTATTTGAGGAGGGCTCATGTGTTTTCTATTGATGAGACATATGGTTTCTCGTACCCTATCCAGAAGATGAGCATGTTGCAACAGTGATAATACAGCCTCGCTTTAATGGCAACTTTTAAATTAACATCCCATATGAAAATCAGGTGGTTCAGCTTTACAAGTAATATGGAATCCCACGATTGGATGCATGTTTCATGCATCTCTTCATTTGTAGAGCAATGATGTTGCTCAAGAGACTGCATAGCCACTAAAGCTATGCCCCACTTTGTGAATTGAAAAATGTAAATAAGATTCGTTTCTAAAATGTATGTGTAACCTTGCTTTTTGCATCTCGGAGCCTACTGAAGAAATTGGTTTCAAGTGCATGTCAGTCTGTCGATCCATATTATGTTTGACTAGTCTTCTGTCAGCCTGCCTATTCACATCTTCTCGTCAACGACAAAATTCACTTGAACTTGACATATTTTGCACATTAAATACATAATTTTATTTTGTATGCTATATTTTATCAACATCTCGCATTGTAAAAGGTTGCCAATTTATCAGCCGAAATACTGGAAAATTTTTGTCAGTTTTTGGCATTATTTACTGTTGTCTAACTCGCCACCAATAAACTGCCCACCTTTTGGAACAGGCTCAACCTTAACAATATTTCTTCATCCCACTCAGTTTCCGTTCTTGTTACTTGTCCATGCGCATGTCTGATAGATGAAAACAAAATAGATTCATTCTGTAAAAACCTCCAAAATCCTTCCTCAAATGTAGCTTGCCAAGGACACCCTTATGCTGACAATGACACTTTTTCAAAAAAAAAGAATACCTTTCACAAGCTTGGTCCAAACTTTGGGATACGTCTTCAAACTCAATCAAACTGGAGATTACTTTGACGAACTCTCTTTCCTTGACTTGCAAAGCCAGAACATCAATGCTCACTGTAGAAGAGAGTCTCTGGATCACAGTAGACAGATTCTCATTCACCTAGAACGAAACATTGCTCATAACAGAAGATGTATGCTCTGCTGCATTAATAAAATAATAGTCAGTGATGAGTTCATGGATGATCGAGAGCAACATCTGGTCCAATGTAGGATAAGGCCCTGCAGCACACTCCTCTCAGTGAACTGTACTGTTGCTATTGTAACCCGCCGTTTCACCTAACGGGCTAGGGATCCAGAAATAGACCTAGGCGAATAAATTAGTGGGAGACTAAAGACTTTCACTTACCGTTCGGAATGTCGGAGACGGTCGGTCATAGACTCCAAGTACACCTGAATTGACTAAGCTCTGAGGAATGGGGTTTCGTAAGTGAAAGGCAAGAGTTCAATATTGGTTTATAATACGCAATTGTTCGAAATATAAAATATGGAATGTCTCGGCCGAGAAGGATACTGACTATGACTTAATCTAATTAGTGAGTAGGTAGAATGTGAAGGGCTGAAGGCCAATGAATTTACGAGGTAGCTGAAGGCTCAGGAGCGTTTGATTTAGAATAACGGAAAAATACAGTTGTTTTACTAATGTCCTCCCCTAACTCCCTTTGCTTTTCTACAACAGACAAAATACTCAATACTACGGTTACAAGTTACAATTTCTCTGATCAGCTTTCTGGTGACTACGCGTCAGGGCTTGGGCCAGATTTAAAGAGTCGACTTTCGCGTTGCGAGAGTACGAGACAGAGTTAATTCGCCACTTACGTGCACCAACGCCTTCGGATGGAGACAACAGGGTGATTTGCTCTTCGCTGCTCGGCTTCGGTCAGGGGAACGCCGTCCAGGTTGGAGGAGGCGAGGCTCTTTCCAACGGAGATCCGACGACTGGCGGTGCGTGGAGATCCCAGACTATTGGCCGTCGGTCGGGCGCGAACGGATCAACACTCGGGTCCGACGGGGGATTTTCAGTTCGTAATAGGGGTCCACTGTTACGGGATAGGAATTGGCTGATCTCCCAATTCCCGAGTTCTCACCCTGAAGGAACCACGATACGATCGTTCCTTCAGGTCACTTTCACTTCACTTCGATGTCCCGGTTCACTTCGCCTCGATGTTCCGGTTCACTTCGCTTCGATGTTCCGGTTCACTTGGATGTCCCGGTTCACTTCGATGTCCCGGTTCACTTGGATGTTCCGGTTCACTTCGATGTCCCGGTTCACTTCGCTTCGATGTCCCGGTTCACTTCGCTTCGATGTTCCGGGTCACTTCGATGTCCCGGTTCACTTTACTTCGATGTCCCGGTTCACTTCACTCCGTTCCGCGAACAGAGATTTCTACCTTCCTTCTCGTGAGTTCGGATACGACTGCTTGATGTTGGTTCTCTCCGTCCGCTCGTCACGTCGCCTTCCCCTTCTACGCCTCCCTGGGTGTCTTGCGCCGCCCATCGCCTACCCAATCCAAAGAGGGCACGCCTTCCGCCCAGCTGGAGTTAGGCGTTTGGAGGGGAGAGGGGTCGTTCCGTCCCCCGCCGCCGAGGTTTCTTGGCGGGGCGCTTGAAATTTGCCGCCCCGTTACACCCCTCCGATCTTCGGAGGCCGAGGTCTACCTCGGCAATTTTCCTTCCGGTGGGGGTGACTGGTGCGATGGGCATTGCGTCAGGTCGTTTGGCTGCTATCCACGCTTGCTCGTACCGCCAGCGTCTGCAAGCGGCACAGGTTGGTGGGCGGTCCGTCTCGTGTTCGGCGATGGAGCAGGGCTTCGGGTAGGCGGGATCCGTGGGTCGTAGGTTCCGGCACTTTCTCACCAGCCGATTCCACATCACTTTGCAGCCACCGCAGCGGTAGGTTGTCGGCGGGTGTTGTCGCTTCGTGCAAATGCAGCACAGGACGCTCCCATTCGTCGAAGGTACGCTGGCGCGGATGTTCCAAGGTGGTATGTTGGATGGGTCGGCAGGGGCCACGGGTGAACTAGCGCCAGCATCCCCATCGGCTAGGGCGACCTTCACCGGCCGAGGGGTGGAGGCCCGGGAGGAGCCGGAACGCGGTTGCCCTGGGGTGGTGTCTGATTCCCGTGCGGTTTCTTCAGATGACGAGGAGTCCGAGGACGAAGTCGACGAGTCGGCAATACTCGGCTCGGCCGCGGCGGGCGCTGTGAATGCAGGGGCGGGGTATCCGTCCACGTTGCTGTCAGGTCGTGGTGTCGACGATCCTCGAGGGGTGGCGCGGTGCGTGCTCGACCCGAATGAGTCGTTGAGGTGGGTCATGGCTTGCAGCCGTTGTTCCATCATGATCACTCGGCAACGCAGGGACTCGACCTCCACCGACCCACCACTCGATCTTGATCTCATGTCCACCCCCGAGTCGCCAACGTTCAAGCTTTCCCCAAGCTCGTCTAGGCAGCGCAGCAGAATCCGCCTCTGTGTTGGCATCCTGTCGCAGGACGCGACCAGCTTGCCCAGCCCCATGATGACCGTGGAGGTGACGGCCAGCCACTCCGTACTTCCGGGCTCCAAGTCCGTGCTGCTCACCGACGATGGTACCCGCGGTCGAGGTAGCGCCATAGTCTTCTGGTGTCGTTCGCTGATCTCCTATTTTCCCACTATACCCTGAAACAGACAAACCGGCCTTTCTGTTAGTCTCCTCTCACGCTCCGACTCACCCGTTGTACGTCAGTCAATGGCTCATGTATCATGCAGACAACCTCCCTCTCTGCACAGAGCCAGACGCTGAACAACAATCCTAGATTTTAGCTACCATTACAAGGGAAAAACAAAGGAAAAGAGGGGAGTGGCAAGGCAGTCCTGTCCCGACCCATGAGGTACGGTCATTAATCAAACAAGGCAAGTACTGGTGTCGTGCATTTTATTCTACAGGTAAGACATTCCCTATTCTACTTCACAAATTACGAGTATACCCCAAAACTTGAAAAATTATTTTTTTTTTTTTTTTTTTTTTTTTTTTTTTTTTTTTTTTTTTTTTTTTTTTTTTTTTTTTTTTTTTTTTTTTTTAATTGCTTCATCCCGTTCGAGGTGTTGATATCTTCCCCGCGTGGAGCTGCGCGTAGTCGATCGTTTTGCGCCTTGGTCTTAGCCCGTATGGACTGGACGCCGTCCTAATCGGAATCGGGATTCGGCTGGAGGATCTTCCAGGGCCCTGGGCCCCAGGTTCAGGATTTTCTTCGGTCCGTACTGGTTCCGGCCATTCCAGAGGGTCTGACAACCACGTCCCTCCACTATCTTCGCTAGGTGGAGGGGCAGGGCTCTCGGGTGGGCGCGACTCCTCTGCTACGTCGGGGGTGACGGCGTCGTCTGGCACGCTGTTGATAAACGCTGGCTTGAGCCTGCTGAGGTGGTAACGCGTGGTCTTCCCTAGGACATCCTGGACCTCGTAATTGACATCGGGTTTCTGGATTGGTGGTGTCAAATTTGGGGGAGTGTTCCTCTCCTGGCACTCCTGGCATTTCTGGACGAACTCTCGGACGTCACGTACCATCTTCTTCCAGTACCCGTACCGCCTTGCGACACGGGTGGTTGTTTCTATGCCAGGGTGCCCGGCCCACTGATGTTGATGACAATTGGTCAGGAACCAGCGCCGCATGGTGGATGGGATCAGTGGCACCGTGATCCGCTGGCCATCCACATCGACCTCCTTCCTCCAGACTTCTTCCTCCTTCTTTAGTCGATGCTTCTCTGGGTCAGCAGTCAGGGTGGAGATCCAGGGGTCCAAGGATTGGGCTGCCATCAGAAGTTCCTTTGGCAAACTTAATATGATGGCGCCAACAGGAACACGGCTCAGGCCGTCTTTGACCAACTGGTAGTCGGGTCCTGCCAGATGAGTCAGATGCTGATGCACCTGGTGCTTCAATTCAGAGGTTGAAGGGGGATTGTCCCGGATCTCAATTGGGAACTCTGCTACATCGGACATCGGAGGGTGTACCACCAGCTGCTTTCTAGGTAGTGTTGGTTCGGTGGTCAGTCGGCCTTGGTGGTTGTTGTCGACGCTAGGTTCAGAGGCTTTGGCAGATGTTGAAGCGACTGTTGGCCCGCCCTGGTAGTTGTTGTCGGTGTCGGGTTTCGTGGCTTGAGCGGTTTTCTGGGCTTTTCGCGCCATCCCGTCGCCCTTCAGTTGACGGATGTGCCTGTGGAGGTCCGGGTCAGTGGCGACCACGCCGATGGAGATCATCTTCCCAGTGGTGGGTTCTTTCATCTCCACTACGCCGATATCCGGGCGTATGCCAAGGGGTAATTTCCTCAGGAGGTCCAGTCCGATCAGATCCAAGCCGGAGTCAGGTCGTTGGAAGACATAGAATGGGTGTGTAATTGTAACCAGACCAATGGTGGTACGTACCTCCTGGATCCCCAGCACGGGCAGTGGTTGTCCGTCGGCACCCCACAGCTCCAACGTTGTTGAGCGGATGTCAATGCCAGGCACAGGTCTTGATAGGACAGACACTGCAGCACCAGTATCCACGACCATTCGCCGGGATTCCTTCCCCAAGCCGGCGGTGATCAGTATCATGGGCCTCATGACACAATTCACAGCGGTCTGGTAGGCCACCAGCTCGTCTCCGCGGACTTCAATGGTTGGTTCGTCCTCGTTATTTGCTGTGAGACTGGCTTGGGTTTCCTGGGTCGTGCTGATGTTTCTGACCTGGTGCATTCGCGGATTCGAGATGGGCAGGGTCTTCTTCTTCTTCAGGCAATCAGCCTCCAGATGGTCACGGGATCCACAGAAATTGCAGAACAAGGCCGCGTAGAGTCCGTGGGGGCAACTCACTGGAAAGTGGGACATATCACCACAGTACATACAGGGCAGCACTGGGACGGTCGGTGGTAACTTCGTCGGCACCGGTATCAACTGGTGATCGCCGAACGTGGCCGGTTTGTTTGGGTAGCGGAGCGGGCTTCTGGGTTTTTGCAGGCAGTTTGCTGCAAAATGCCCTGGTTCTCCGCAAGAGTAGCATTTCTTGGGCTCCGAAGGTCTTGATCCGCTGACAGCGGCTATGTCCCATCGAGCATCGTAGTCCTGCTTTCGCTCTCATTACGTCCTCCCATCCCTCAGCCCGCTCCACTGCATCCTCCAAGGTGTCCGGAGGGTTACCCTGCAAGTAGAGATGGAGTTCTTTCGGTTGCCCGCGGACAAAAGCGCTGAGTGCCTTTCGTCTTGTCCACTCCCGACGTTGGGCCTCGTTCAGGTTGGGTTCAGTTCGGACAGCCGATCGTGCCGTGGCCAGAAGTCGTTCTGCGAAACCGTCGGATGGACTCGTCGGGGTCTCTCTGGGCTGTCCAGAGTCGTATGGTCGCCTTCTCGGGACTTTCCTCGCCATACCATGCCAGTATGGCCTTCTTCACGGTCGTGTACGGGGTTTCGCCAAGACCATCCTGGAGGAATCGCTTGGCTCCACCTTTTAGGCGGGTGCGAAGGAATCGCAGTCTCTTGTGCTCGTCAAGCTCTTGGGTTGCTTGCTCCACTTCCTGGAAGAACACGGATGCCGTGATAGCATCCGGCTCATCAGGGTTCCATGGGTCGACTTCCATAAACAACGACCGCGGAATGCCAGGAGGCCGCAGGCTCGCGGAAGAAGGCGCCCAGTTTGTTCATCGCTTCCGTCACGGCGTTCATCATGGCTTCGCCCTCGACTGATGGGCTGCTGTTTCGTTGCATGGTCGCGAACTCACTTGTTGCACAAAAGAACTAAATAAAAAAGAATTACAGAACTGATAGATCACTTTCTTGCGCACCAAGGACCGATAATTTCCCCACGAATCGAGAAAGGACTTCCCAGTTGGTAAGAGCTATGACGGGTCTGGAATCGGGATGTCAATTGGAGCTGAAGGCTCGTCGGAACAGTCCCGGAACAGAGGGCCTCGGAACAGTCCCGGCACAGACCCGGGACAGTCTCGGAACAGATGGCCTCGGAACAGTCCCGGCACAGACCCGGGACAGTCTCGGAACAGATGGCCTCGGAACAGTCCCGGCACAGACCCGGGACAGTCTCGGCACAGAGGGCCTCGGAACAGTCCCGGCACAGACCCGGGACAGTCTCGGAACAGATGGCCTCGGAACAGTCCCGGCACAGACCCGGGACAGTCTCGGCACAGAGGCTACACGAGAGTGATGCTACTAGATAAATGAGCCAGTAGTTAAATTTTGATTTATGGAAAGAAAGAAAAATGATACGGATTTGAAGTTAATTGACTCCTCACTCGCTTCCTCACACTCGGGCCGATTTGTTTGTTTCTTACAATTTTAAATTTCAGAATCTATAACTAGCACAATTTAAATTTCGAGATTATAAAACGCGACCCAATTCCTTCAGAGCTTTTTCTCACCAATATTCGCCTGGTCAAGATCACTTGTTGTGGATACGACAGAAATCGAGATTTCTGAAATATCCCACCGCTTGCCACCAAAAGATGTAACCCGCCGTTTCACCTAACGGGCTAGGGATCCAGAAATAGACCTAGGCGAATAAATTAGTGGGAGACTAAAGACTTTCACTTACCGTTCGGAATGTCGGAGACGGTCGGTCATAGACTCCAAGTACACCTGAATTGACTAAGCTCTGAGGAATGGGGTTTCGTAAGTGAAAGGCAAGAGTTCAATATTGGTTTATAATACGCAATTGTTCGGAAATATAAAATATGGAATGTCTCGGCCGAGAAGGATACTGACTATGACTTAATCTAATTAGTGAGTAGGTAGAATGTGAAGGGCTGAAGGCCAATGAATTTACGAGGTAGCTGAAGGCTCAGGAGTGTTTGATTTAGAATAACGGAAAAATACAGTTGTTTTACTAATGTCCTCCCCTAACTCCCTTTGCTTTTCTACAACAGACAAAATACTCAATACTACGGTTACAAGTTACAATTTCTCTGATCAGCTTTCTAATGACTACGCGTCAGGGCTTGGGCCAGATTTAAAGAGTCGACTTTCGCGTTGCGAGGGTACGAGATAGAGTTAATTCGCCACTTACGTGCACCAACGCCTTCGGATGGAGACAACAGGGTGATTTGCTCTTCGCTGCTCGGCTTCGGTCAGGGGAACGCCGTCCAGGTTGGAGGAGGCGAGGCTCTTTCCAACGGAGGTCCGACGACTGGCGGTGCGTGGAGATCCCAGACTATTGGCCGTCGGTCGGGCGCGAACGGATCAACACTCGGGTCCGACGGGGGATTTTCAGTTCGTAATAGGGGTCCACTGTTACGGGATAGGAATTGGCTGATCTCCCAATTCCCGAGTTCTCACCCTGAAGGAACCACGATACGATCGTTCCTTCAGGTCACTTTCACTTCACTTCGATGTCCCGGTTCACTTCGCCTCGATGTTCCGGTTCACTTCGCTTCGATGTTCCGGTTCACTTGGATGTCCCGGTTCACTTCGATGTCCCGGTTCACTTGGATGTTCCGGTTCACTTCGATGTCCCGGTTCACTTCGCTTCGATGTCCCGGTTCACTTCGCTTCGATGTTCCGGGTCACTTCGATGTCCCGGTTCACTTTACTTCGATGTCCCGGTTCACTTCACTCCGTTCCGCGAACAGAGATTTCTACCTTCCTTCTCGTGAGTTCGGATACGACTGCTTGATGTTGGTTCTCTCCGTCCGCTCGTCACGTCGCCTTCCCCTTCTACGCCTCCCTGGGTGTCTTGCGCCGCCCATCGCCTACCCAATCCAAAGAGGGCACGCCCCAGCTGGAGTTAGGCGTTTGGAGGGGAGAGGGGTCGTTCCGTCCCCCGCCGCCGAGGTTTCTTGGCGGGGCGCTTGAAATTTGCCGCCCCGTTACACCATAAAATATTATGTGCTTCAAAGGTCAACAGAGCCAGAATTTGATGGCATTGATTATTGAGACTAGCGGGAGTGTATCAAGTTTTTTCTCTGCAGAAACATCTACATCAATAAGTTCTAAAATATTACTCTGTAGGTTTCTACACACAAAGGCGGGCTGACCAATGTGGACAGACTTTATGACAAAGGAAACCAGGATCACCTGCTGATTAAAATAAACAAAGGTTTACTCCTTTATGTTGAGTCATATTCTTTCTATCAATTCTCAATATTAATTTATACATCTTGCCTCAACTAGTATTGTTGAACAGTATTTTGCTGTGATAGTTCAAATATGTCTAGTTATGTATTTTTCGGATGTTTAACTAAATGACAATTGAAACGACAGTGATGCTCCTATGGAACAACTAATATTGATACCTTTGACCTCACCTTAATTACAACTTCTGTATTACAGGGCCTTTGATGAACGAATGCAAAGGCAATTAAACACATCAGATTTTCGGATGACGATCACCTACCTGGGTCTCATAAATTTTCATATTACCCATGTTGATTTCTTCCATCGAAATGAAATGGATAGTAGGAACTTTCACCATTGGCCGAGATGTAGAAATTGTGGCCTCTTGTTTGAACAGTTTTGACAAATGTTCTACAACGTCACTGGAATTCATCTTTTCTTCACTCGATTTGCTGGAAAAATGATGATAAATGCGGAGAATTCGATTGATGAAAAATTTAAATGTACATCAGCATCCATAACCCTTTATCCAAAATTGTGTACCTCTCCTTGTTCAGACAACGGACTCTAACAATCCCTGGTTCATTAACTTTGAAGAGGAGCAAAACCGTTACGCCCAACTGGGCACACAAAGATTGAATTTCATCCATAGTCTGTAAAACAGGCAAAATAAAGAAATCTTAATAGAAAAAAAACCAAAGGAGTCATAAGTAGTTATGGCGGGAACACAAACCGAGGATCTTCATCCTATTCCTTCGCTGATGCTCTGTTGTAAAATGAACCTTCATTATCAGAATATGATTTATCACTAAGGTCTGTGTAGCGCACAGAATCTTGAATGTATATTGTGCATTTTCAACGAACTGAATCAAGCCTATTCCAATAATTATATCAAATTAAGATTGCACCCAAACCAATTTACTAGATGTGCGCCTTTTCATAATTATTACGGAGGAGTGATCAACATACAGGCAGGTCCTGGCAGGTAGTGCAGAAATATTTTTTATTTACTATTTATTAAGAATATTTTTATTTACTCACCACAATCAATTGAAGTGATATACCTACGCATTTAATTAATCTAAAATGTAGTGTGCTACCCTTGATTGTATGCATGTACGAGGTCATACAAGTATGTTCTGGCGATCACACTTAGGACACTTTTGGAGGAACAACTAGCTGGTTGAACTCAAGTCTTGCTCCCAATAATCAATATTGATGATGTCGATATATAATACCATCCATGAGATTTTGCTGGCTGGATTGTGACGTTAAATCTGGCCTACAGGGCTGGAAGCACCTGTGGCTTGACCTCCGATATGTTTGGAGGGGGCCTCAGCAGCCTACCTGGTGATGCCGCAGGCTGACTAATGGGTCCGTCCCACCCTAGACACCCCTGGTTTGCCGAGTCTCGAATTGGTAGTCCGCTAGGATTCCATTGACTAACAGATCACTAGTATCAGCCTTCAGCACTTTTCTCTAGGGCCTCTAGCCACCTCAACAACACTTCTTTGCCTTCAGCTCAGCAATGAATTTTTGGCATTCTGCACACCCCTCTCATTCTTGTGAGAAGAGGGCAACTATAAAAACCAAACAGATCATAATATTGCACTCCAAGACCACAAGACTCCATGTCAAGATATAATTTATTGCCCAGTATCAACTAGATGAAGATTTGTACAAAAAGAATACCCGACCAAATGAACTAACCTGCAAGGTACTGGAAAAGTAGATTCTCAGATTCATGCCCCACAGTTCTCGAAGCAAAGTAGTGCAGTCTGCAGTCCTTTGGAAGGCGCCAAGGGAGCAAAAAAGCACATCCGCAACAGATGGTCCGCCGTTTTCGTCAACGAGAGAGACCACATTTTCCAGGTTAATAGTGAACCCAGTAACGCACCTTACAGGTTTTGAGACATCATTGGGTGGAACTTTCTGTCTGTAAACACATAAAACAAATAAAACGGAATTATCAGACCATTTTGATTCAGGAACAAAATAGAAGCAGACCCTTGAGGGTACAATTCAACAGGCACAACGCTAAAACGCGAGCTGTGAGAGGTTTCGAGGTTTTGGAATGCTTAAAAATACACCGTTTAACGCATCTCTAGATTTCACGTCAACTACGTTGCACAGAAGAAGGACATTGTTACTGAAGATGAAGGAGGGATGCTAATGGTCAACACACAGTTTTGATAAAAGACCATATTTACATAAATGGGAAGAAATTGATTGAAGTAGATACCTCTAGCTCATCTGAAGCAGACAGTGAAAAGTGATTGGAATGGCTAACCCACTAATACACTAATTCAAACACCTACTAATACAAAAGCCAACATTGTTATGAAACATATACGTAATATTTAATGAAAGCCTGGCAGTCTGTAGCATTTTTGAATTCGACCTAACAGCTGATCTAGACTGACTAATTTACGTGGGCTCTTCTTGCCGTAAAAAACCAACTATTTCAGTTTCTTACCTCATTTCCTCGAGTAGGCCGTCGTACCTGCCTCCCGAAATAATGTTGCATTGTTCAACACTTTTTGACTTGCCCTTGGTCTCGCACTTGACTTGAAACAGGACACCGGTAAAATGATTCGGATTCTTCATGAGAGATGGTCTAATGATGATAGGACACTGAAAACAAAAATGGATAAATACCAGGTATGCCAAAATGGCACACTATTGAACCTAAGAAACACTAAGCTTCGCGTGGTATAATTAATTTTATACAAGAAGTGTTCATTATTGCAAGACAAGGGCTGGCAGAAATTAGCATGGAAAGAACACCTACAGGCATTGCAAGAGCAGAACATTCTGTCATGACCTTCTGAAGTAGTTCAATCGCGCGCTGGCATTCTTGGAAACGTTCATAAGATTGAACGAGGTCCCTCAGAGCCTCAATGACCACTTTGGCATCCCCCTCAATTTCGGTCCAAGAAGAAATGATGCTAATTGCACTGTCAGACAAGGGCAATAATTTCAGGTCAACCTTCAAAAAACTCTCACTCTGAAAAGAATAGTTTTCGTAATTATATCGTGAACGGCTTTATTATCTATGTCATGATATCAAACTGAAACCTTTCGGAGGTTTCTTGACATAAAAATAGCGGTAGCTGTATTGACCCATGCTAAACGGAATTTCAAATTTCGTACCATTGCTTTGATGATGGTATTTCGAGTTTCAGTGTTATCGGCGGCTGTCAATGAGTTAGCAACGCATAACTCAATCAATGTAGATATTAGAGTGGAATGGTTGAGGTAAATGGTGCAGTTCCTTAAATACTGCGGGAACGCATTCATGATATCTTTCAGGACGGCGAATACCTCAATTTCTGGCATCATATCCCCTGAAAAGGAAGAAGAATCAATTTCATCAAGTTTGTATCTCTCGAATAGAATAGTAATTCAATCACTCGCTGCAGCTGAGAAAATGAAAAAAGTCAAACAACCCTCTTAAATTTGGTCCGATCGGGCTTACAAGTTTCAAGGACCAACTAGAGCCGGAAAAGAGTCCAAGCCCTGTGAAAGAATTTGCAGCGTTTTGGTTGGTTGTTCCTTGAATAATCAACCTATGTTTTCATGCAAAAATTAAACCTTCCCCTTTGCCCTAACAATCTTGTCTAAGGTGTCTAGATAAAAATACACAAATGTCCATCCGCCACACGCCATTATTAGTAGTGGAACATTTTCTACAAAGCTAAAATTTTGGTCAGGGACTCGTTTCCGGTTCTAGTTGGTCCTCGAAACCGTTCAGTCCATTCGGACCAAAATTGGGAGGATTGAGAGGAAGGAGGTTAAAATGTGTTTTGTGAACATGGCGTTGGACTTCCGAGATTTTTGGCGATCCAAGCATATGGGGTATCATTCTCCACTACATTTTCCACAATTTTCCCTCATTTACTCCATTCTCCTAGTCTGAGGAATATCAAAACCCCGTGAATGATGAATTCAATGAGACGGGTCCCAGTTGGTGCTCTGTATACTGCACATGGTGCGCAACGGATGGCACACTACAGACGGCGTTAGGTTTTTTCAATCTGGGCGTATTGTAACGCAATATTTCTAACTTTGGGGAAAACCCAGCAAGAAAACAAGTTGATTAGTCAAAGCGTAAAAAACTAAAACACGGGTTGGTTATTCTTCGAATGGGGGAACAGTGGGTGTGGCGGGTCCCAGACCCATTCCAATCGATTTAGTGTCCAAAATTTAGTGGAATATGATACCCCACACGCCTAGGCACCAGAAATCCTGACACATACAAAATGGGTGGATACATACTCATTTTGACCCATAACTTCTTCCGGTGGTTGCCAATCGTTCTGGGACACACATCATTGAATTCAGCGTCCAAAATTTAGTGGAAAACTATACCCCACACACCAAGGTAGCAGAAATCCCGAAAACGCATATTCAAAATGGGTTATAAATACCCAATTTGACCCATTAGTTCCTCCAGTGGGTGCCAATTGTTCTGGGACCCGTTTCATTGGATTCAGCGTCCAAAATTTAGTGGAAAATGACACCCTACTCGCCTAGATCGCCCAAAATCTCGAAAATCCATTTTTCAAAAAACACATTTTGACCCCTACCCCCCCCCCCCCAATTTGGTCCAATCGGGCTGAAATAGGTCTATGTCCGTCCGCCGTACGCTGTCCGTCTTGCTTTTCTCTCCCTATTCCTTCGCCTTTCTGGCTCTTATAGGGGGGGCGCTTGATGTTAAAGACGGTCGCTTCCGCTCAACTCCTGCCACGCTATTCGCCACTGCTCAGGGCAGTGCCCAGGAAGGGCCTCGCGGAGGCTGCGTGGGCGGGACCAGGAGGAGGGTGATTGGCTTGTTTGGCCATAGGCCACCCTTTGGTCTGCATTACGGTGTGCACAAACCTCGTTGTTGCACGGAATGTGTCGTTTGTTCCCACAGCTTCCTACCACGTGATCTCTCCATTTGGTGCCACTACTGATTTCCAGTGTTCTCTTGCGGCTGCGTACGTTGCGCACTCCATGAAGACATGGTGGGCTGTCTCTACCTAGCCACATTGGCAGGCAGGGGATGGCTTCAGGTTGAACCCATGAAGCTTGGCAGCAAAGTCCCCGTGGCCCGTCAGAAATTGGGAGACAAAATGGTCGAGGCTGATGAACTTGTCGCTCCTCGCCGTACGCCGTCCATCGTCCGGGCCTTTTTTTGGTAGTAGAAAATTTTCTAAAAATCTGAGATTTGGGTCAAGGGTCTGTTCCTGGCCGAGACGGGTCCTCGAAACTTTTCAGCCCGATCGGACCAAATTTGTAGGGGGGGGGGGGGGTCAAAATGGGTTTTTTGAAAAATGGATTTTCGAGATTTTGGGCGATCTAGGCGAGTAGGGTGTCATTTTCCACTAAAGTTTGGACGCTGAATCCAATAAAATGGGTCCCAGAACGATTGGCACCCACCGGAAGAAGTTATGGGTCAAAATGGGTATGTATCCACCCATTTTGTATGTGTCTGGATTTCTGGTGCCTAGGCGTGTGGGGTATCATTTTCCACTAAATTTTGGATCCTGAATCGATTGGAATGGGTCTGGGACCCGCCACACCCACTGTTTCCCCCATTCGAGGAATAACCAACCCGTGTGTAAGAATTTGCAGATTTTTTGATCAGGACATCATGAAACGTCCAGAAAAAAATGTTGAGCCAAATCGGAGAGGTTGACCATTATCATGAAAACATAGGTTGATTATTCGAGGAATAACCAACCAAAAGGCTGGAATCGGGTATCCACACCTAGTCCATTGATAACGGCGTTTCTTTGATTAAATTTTGTATGTTAACTAAATTTAATGCTCACCCCAGGATGATACAATGTCAAAGCTGCACTCGTAAACTTCACGAGGATGGATTCCCACGGGCATTTCCTTGAATAGCTTGTCAATCGCGTACCTTTTGAATGTCATTACTGATGGGTTCTGGACAATATAGCTGTAAAATGGAAACCAAAAAGATTACACGACAGTAGTCTTTAGGCATTACACAAAAATACAGGACTCAATTTTGGAATATAATAAGGCGCATTGTTCACCAGAAATTGAATCATGAAACTGCACAGGTGAAACAACCACCATGCATCATTTCCTTTTTTATTACAGTAATTTCCCACAGAGGTCACTAGTAGAGCCTGGAGAACGACTGGGTCGTTTTCTCTTATGGGAAAATTTATTACGCCGATTAATCCAATGGGAGAATATGGGAATAGGGGATTTTTAATCCTGAGAGGAATAAAAGTGTTAGGTAGGCGAAACATTTGGCAATTATAATTGAGATGGGAAATAAGGATTGACTTGGCCTGGTTTTAATGCAGTTTCATAATAGTATCAGTCTGCAAAGGATCTTGAAATCTTTGGTTAAATTAAGTTAAAAATTACCGAGCAAACGACATTTGTAGATTGGAGGTGACATGGACAATGCCGCCATTTCTGGTCATTAATGTGACACCGTCGCTAGGCCCCTGACCAGGAGTGAATAGCGGAGGTGAAAAGGAAACAGCCCCGTAATGGCGGAAGATTGGTTCTAATTGCTTCACCACAAGATCCAAGGACGAGGTGAAGCAAAAAGGACGGGATGTTGACATGTTATAAGTTGCTTCAAAAGTTGGAAGCATTTCCTTGAAAGAAAAAACAATTTTCAATTAATAATGTCTTCTTTGGATATTTACAAATATGTTAAGGCGAGAGTTCAATAGTGGATAATCATGAAAAACCTGATTGAAGCACGACCCTATCAAGTATTTGTAGTCTTTTGATTGTGGATTGCTCAACGTTCTGTTCACGACATCTTTGACTTCACCCTCGTCCAACTTGACTGTGAGCAAGCAATCGTAGGACAGTAGGGTCTGTGCAGATGGCCTTGCTTTGCTATCATGAGTTAACATCGATCTGAGGAGTTGTACAATGGGCAAATGTGGATACCAGAGTAGATGGTTATGGGCTGATACAATATACAAAAAAAAAATCGAATTTGGTGGTACAGGCTGTTGCTTACATGATAATTTTACGTTCATTGGTGTTTTCTAGATATGGGAAATCAGGTGGGAAGAGAATTCCTGGCTCTCTCAAGCCTGAAAGTGTTTTAACCCATTTCTTGTCTGAAATGAAGGGGGCATACAACATTTCAAAGAATATTACCCCCAAGCTGTATATATCAACCTTCTGAAATAAAAAGCAAAATTACAGCGTCAGTTTTCAAAGTGTAATAGGCAGGCTCAACGAAGTAGGCTATCTTCTGAGATGTAGAACCATACCTGGTTGTAATGTTGTCCACGACTGTCGTCGTCTAGTTCAGGGGCTTTATACATGGCCGTTCCTACACAGCCAGTGCGATGAAACGTCTTTCGTTGAATCAGTACAATCCGTGGAGTCCGAGCTAGCGGACTGGTTCGAACTCATCCTAGGCCAGCAAAAATACATTATTAATTGGTTTTCTCCTGAAAATTGGAGTTCTTGGCAGCGATTGAGAAGATGACATTGGAAGGGTGATCATTGACATGCATGGCTAGCAGGAATAATATAGCTGGACCTGAAAATTTGCAAATCACTGAATTGGGCTTCCAAATAAAGCAATGTGATCACGAAACGTGTAGAGGACCAATGAAGACAAGGAACTATTGGCGTAAACACTCTCGTTGCCAAGAAAAGTAACCACATTTGGAGCCAGGATAATGAGATCCAGATTCCCATGGATCCGGTTAAAACAAAAAATTGTAGGCAGTAAAAGGGATTTATGAATACCTAGATACTACAAAAACAATTAAAAGTGTTCTCACAATATTGTGAATGAAGGCTGGACTTGATTGGAGTCAACAGCCCTCAATCTCAACCTACTAATTAGTTGATACATATGCGGTGGTAGTTCAATTAACATGATAAATTGTTAATAAATATTGTTTTAATGTGAAATAAGGATGGTGGTCTTCTTACTTATGAGATTTGCTGGTTGTAGCAAGCCCAAAGTCACCAATTTTTACGTGGTCGTTGTTGTGCAGAAAGATGTTTTCTGGTTTCAAGTCTCGATGCATGACTCGTTGCTGATGGATATAATCAACTCCCTCAACAATTTCTCTGAAGAGTCTCCAAACTCTATCCAAATCATTGAAAAGTCCATCGTCAATAGCAATTCTAAGAAAGAAAAAAAAATGTTGGGATGAATGGATGAATTTCCTCATCGCGTAAGTTGGTAAAATAAGGTGCAGGGAAACTCATAACTATGGGTGGAGCGAATAAATTATGGTATCCTACCCTTGTGGAAGTTGCCTAGCAAGTAAATTATTCATTTGTGAGTCCGATGAAATGCTAAATGTCGGAATGAAAAATAAAGGCGTACTCGCTGAAATGTGCTGACCTTGCGAGAGTTTTCGAGTCATTATTTCCTTGAATTCCCATATTGAAACAACATAATGCGTTCTCATCCTAGAGGCATTGGGTTGCCCGTTTTCGTTAATTTCATAGGTGCGGGTGCAATTTTGATTCTGTGCTTGTTCCGCGATTGATATTGTAAACGTATTAGCTAATTCTTTGAGTGATATATAGTCGGCAAACTCTAACAATGTTTTAAATTATTATCATTGAGTTGCAAGTGGTAAACACCATTGGTTTAATGGTAACTGGCCACCTCTGATATCCAAATTCAACCCTAATTTCTCCCGTTAAGTACCACCTGACCGACCCTGAAAAAGTTTCACTCATTCCGTGTAGTGAACACTTGTTTTTAATCACTTTTAATAAAATATGACCTTCCTTTTATGTGCTCATCTTGCAGGGCACTTGTCAGGAGTTTGAGCATGAACGTACATACTAGTGAAGCCTATTATCAATTCATTACGACTCACTCATTTACTGAATAGGACAACTTTTGGGCTTTTCTCATGTTATTCACTCTACCCATAATTCAAATTCCTTTTAAAGAGGGAATCATAACCTCAATGTATCCTTGGCACACAACTCCATTTGAATGTAGACGTAAAAGGGAGGTCTGGGAGTTGCATCCGACTTTTCGGATTCGCCGCCTAAAGTGCTTTCATCTTTGGTAGGCTCACCAGAACAGGACCTAAAAGGGAAAAGAATGTTTCTTTAGGGATCTGTAACATGGACCAACCTCGAAGGTAGGCCAATGAGCATAACAACAACACACATTCTTCTCAAATCTGACCAAACGTTACTAGCCTGGCCCACCAATGGGAAATAGGTATTACTTATATATTCTATAGATGTGATGAATTTGATGATGTGAGGGTTCTGAATACAAACTATGGATTCTTGGAATCACCCACTGTTAAGAGGTGATTTTTTGACGTTTTGTATTTGTGTACATAACATCAAGCGTCAAATAAATAGTGGCCACTGGCTAAGAGAAAAAAACAGCACATTTGAATTGAAGTCGGTGGGGGCAAAGACGAGCGTTCGAACATTCGTAAAACGCCTCGACACCGCGGCCGCTGTAAACTGCCCCCAAGAAAATCCTGGGTGTTTCACCTAGACTTACAAACGCCAAATGATAGCTCAACTGGAAACCGATATGGAACTCCTCGAAATCTTCTCACATAACTAGGGATGACCGATACTGATCGATGTCGATACGGTATCGATACTTTTTTCCCGATACCGATCATTTTGGTATCGATACTTTGCTTTCGATACCGATACTGGTATCGGAAGAAATAATCGGAATCGAACAAGTATCGAACAATAACAGTACCTCAAATTTTTGTTAAAAATTACCAATTAAGAATCAAGAAGGCTCTCTTCTAAAGGTTGCTACACTTGTTTCGGCCAGAACTTCGCGAGTATATACTTTGGATATATACCTACCATAGACTCGAAGGTATATACTTGAAGGGCCTGAAGCTTTGGTGATCCCTCTTCCCTGCTTTGGCTAGGGGTAGTCTTGTGATGAAGAAGAATGTCTTGCTATCATACCAGTAATAAGACAGTGTTAAATGTGTTATTTTGTTCCGTGGTCACTTGGTTGTTAGTTGAGTGTTCATTGGTAAGGTTATTTACTTAAGCGTGTGATGCGGTGATTATATAAGGTTCTGATCTAGTGGGAGGAAAGTAGCGAAATTGCGCGAAAAGCATCAGTAATACACATTCAGTGTTTCAATAATTACGTCTGAAGTATGTAAATAGTGGAAACCGGGGGCAAGCGAGACGCGGAGCGCCGAGTTTTGATTCAATACCGATATTTGTTGGTATCGGTACTTTAGATCCGATACTTGCTTGGTATCGATACCATTCTTTCGATACCAATACTAGTACTCATATCGATCCTCCCCCGGTATCGATCATCCCTACACATAACTGGATCTTTTTGCATATCTTCTTCTCTTATCCAGTAGTCTTCAAACATACATGCATTTATTCTCAATTTCCTTGTTATCCTAACTCTTCCTGAGTAGGCTATTTGAGAGCCACCTTAGGACCGAACCAAAAGGCAAATTCGTATTACATTATGTTGGTTGTTTTAGTGCCGACATAGGTCTGCACAATACAACACAATTTATTCCCTATATCCTATATCCCTATATCTTCCTTCGTCATTGTCATAGTGCCGTCTTAGGCCTACATGTAACAATCACTTGGGCAGTAAAGTAAATTCTGCTAAAACTTATGAGTAAAGAAATATTATTGCTTAGAAATCCTGAGAAAGTTTTTAACACCCAACATCACTCAAAAATTATTAGAATTCATCGAGGTCAACTAAACTTACCTAAACTGAATGAAGTCATCATCAGAGTTGCTATCTCGGCCCGTTTTGAGTTCTTCATTCCTTTCAATTTGCTCCTGGTCAAAAGGTAGCATTTCCAGGACAGCTTGACTCAAATCCTGAAAATGAAACTAGATTACACATGGAAGAGTAACTTGAGAACCTGTCTTGTTCATCAAGAAAAGGTACGAGTTGCTCACGCCAAAAGTAGATTCAGTTTCGTTTGATGTTTCCGGGCTCTTTGACCTTTCAGAGTCAACCCTCTCAACCCATGAACCATAGTAACGCACAACGTTTTCATGGTCAAGACGAGAGAGAAGCTTGACTTCCCTGTCGATCAGGGCTGCCGACCGGGTCTTTGCGGGATCCAATTTAATCCTTTTAATGGCGTAACACCGTTCATCAAAGATGTTCTGCACCTGATAATTCAAACACAGAAAAAAAGGAATCCAGAGATAAATAAATGAATGCCAATAAATGGACAATCAGTAGTGGTGGTGTAGTAGTTCCAGAATCAGGCTTGGCCCTTGAAACCCATAGGGTACACATTATGAAGGTAAACCAGAAACTATGTAATATGCAAAATTGTTCAAGCTCAGAACTTGTTTTAGGTTACTAACACGGCGCTTTCAAACAACTGGGTGGTTGGAAAATCCTAACGCACCACGCAGAAGCACACAGCCACGAGTAGAAATTTCCCATTAGCTGGATTCCTGTTAATACCATTAAGGGAAGCTTTGCATCACAAATTCTTTTTTTTTTCACTAAATTTGAGTGAGCCCAACTTCAATATTTCCAATTGGAAAGATAATTCACAAAACAGTGCGAATCATACCAGCACGGTATAAAACCTTTTATAAAATATATATGTATCTTTGAAGTAAGTACCATCCTACTAATAGAAAATAAAAGTGGACCAACATGTATTGTCAAATTGTCAACGATTCCCAAAACTTGGTTTGGGATACAATTCGATACGCCATCTCAGTAGAAAATGATACAATGCACGCGCTCATGTCTCAACAAAACTCTAAACCCTCATTTTCAAGATGCTCATATCCTGCATGAAACCATTTCAAGTTACTCAGCGGCAAAACATTAATAGAAACAATTGCGGCTTGTTATCCTATTTTGTCCTGTCTTTGTTTGCAGCATCAGTGTCCAAAACCCATCTCAAACGATTAGGCAATCGTATTTCAGTGGAAATTGATACCCAACACGACCATGGCCCCACAAATCTCGAGATGTGTCA
Source organism: Cyrtorhinus lividipennis (assembly GCA_019603395.1). Lineage (NCBI taxonomy): Eukaryota > Metazoa > Arthropoda > Insecta > Hemiptera > Miridae > Cyrtorhinus > Cyrtorhinus lividipennis. The sequence continues at coordinate 20,103,702 of CM034007.1, read as the reverse complement.
CTTTAAAAATGCAAATTTTCAGCCATACCCTGCCTCGGCTATGAAATACATATTAGGCTAAATCTTTTCGAGAATCAACTAAAACTATTGGGAAATCACCAATTTTTTTTTTAATTTTAATTTTAAAACACAAGATTTCACATTTTTAAGAGAATCAGAGGGATCATTAGACGATTGCGAGGCAATCCAGGGAAATATAAACTAATGTGGCCCAGACTTTAGCCATAAGAACAATGTACTAAAAGACAGCAATTAGGCAGCTGGGGCCATTCGACTGAAACAATTACAACGGTGCTTAGAAATAATTTTCCACCCTAAAATAATTGGAAATCTGATTGGCTCATTCCTCAGAACCACACCAATGTTAACTACTTAGGTATGTGCACAGTTATTTTTAGTCCCACCAGTTTGAGTTCCCGAGGCGCCCAGATTTGATTGGACATTAGTTAAATGGTACAATAATATCAGATCAATCTGAAGAGCAAAACCTCTTTTTTTTGGCCTGACAATACATACGTAACTTGACAGAACTTGACAATACATACGATCTTGATAGAAACAACGGAAACTGCCTATTTTGTGCAATTAACAGGAAGAGAAGAATACGGACCAACAAGTTACATCACAAAGAAGAGATATAACTCACCTTGACCACCTGACCAAAGGAGCCTTCACCCAGTTCTTCAATAACCTTGAAGTCATTCAGGAATCGCGAAGGTCCAATGCATCTCGTCATCATGCTACCCCAGCAAGGTGATACAGACAACGGCTAGAACAGAGAGGATGCAGTTTAATTATTGATTGAATTACCTCACTTGACTTAATGCTTTGATGCTAATCAGGTTCATCCAAAAATCTTCCCTGGTGGTCATACTGCACAAGTTACTGTTGAATAAAGTCAATATGACCCTCAATTATTCCTCTCTTGATCCGCAAGTCGCAAATCCCCATTCATGTATCTAGTATTGTAATACATTAACGAGGTTGGATTTGTTAGGAAGTGAGAGCGAAAATTTGAAAGAGTTGGGCATCAATCCCTTGATAAAGACATAAACATCAGGTCCACTACATTGGTATTCCAACTCATCTTTTTCTATTCCTTTCAAAATTAGTTGGTTGAAAATAAGGTCTTCACGAAGGAGGTGGTATTTGCCCACCATCACAAATGCTCCCCATTGTGATGGTAAGATAGAATCGCTCCATAATGTAAAAGTACTTACGTCGAATTCAGGAGAGCCAATGTCTGGAACATCCTGACGTTCAGGCATATTTTTTCCATCGGAGGATGAGGAAGATCTGTGGGAAATGATGAAATTTATTCAGTGGGAAGAAAACCAAGAGAAAGACAAAAAACGCCACAGACTCTTTCACAGGGTTGGTTATTTCTTGGACCAGGAGCATGGAGACCCAATCCAATCGATTCAGCAACCAATATTTGGTGGAAAATGATACCCCACACGCCTAGGTACCAGAAATCACGAAAACCCACTGTACGACTTCAAACCGAAAAATTTTAAGTCGTACGCTAAGAACGGACAACAGCCAGAAGACGCAATTCGTGTGAAATAAAAACCGACATCCGCCGCCGCATTTTCACACGGGTTCTGAGAAAACTCGAGAAAACTCGCCAACATTTTTTGGTCACAAGGCACAATCGAAACTCCACGTGCCTGGCGACTCAGCAATAGGGTGAACACCGCCCATCACCTGATTGGAGGATCCAAGATCCAACTACAGCCTGCATCACTGCAGAAGAATGCTCCTTCACCCCCACCTACACCACGGAGTTAGGTACTATTTCATGGACGCCTGAAATCAGACGATTAGCGAGACGAGGGGTGGGCTCAAAGGAAGACTTGCGCAAACTTTGGGCCCAGGAAGACCGAAGAAGAAATCAAGGAGACCATTCAATGTCCGAAAGGTGATGTGTATGCTTCTAAACCCAACAAGGCCTCTAGGATCGCGAGTCAAACCTGCACTCAACAGCAGCCACCCGAAGGTATCCAATCTCTCTGATCGGCTTATCAGAGGACCACACTCTCCGGCCACCAAGGAAGACGCGACGTAGGAAAGGACAGTAACTGTTGATTCAACTGGTTGAGCTGTTAGGTAGGAAATTTAGCATTAAGAGTTTCTTCAATAATAAGTTTTGCCAAACTTCTGAAGAATTCATTAACCATAAAATTAGTTGTTCTCTTTCTTTGTCCTTGCACATCCAAAGGTTGCGTCTAGGTAAACTGTTGGTAAACGGATTCTGGCAATGATGTCCACACAGAGGCAAACAACTGTCAGAAATTAAGCTTACACCCTATAGATACCCATTTTGAATCATGCCCTCTTCCGGTGCAAAGTCTAGTCAAAAATGATACCTCACACGCCTGAATCGCCGAAAATCGATTTTTCAAAATACAAATCTTGACCCCTACCCTCACCAAAATTTGGTCCGATCGGTCTAAAAACTTTCGAGAACCAACTAGAGCCGGAACGGGTTCCTGATTCGAATTTCAGATATATAGACAATTTTCTACTACCAAAATCGGCGTGGACGGCGGACAGCACAGGGCGGACGTACATTTACTAATTTTGATCCAGACACCTTGAAACACCCATAAAAAAATGTTGGACCGAATTGGAGATTGACTTTTTGCATGAATACATGGGTTGATTATTCGAGGAATTACCTACCGAAATGCCCCCAAAATGTCCTTTTTTTTTCCAGCGAAGCCAAATCTAAGTTGTACAGCAGAAAATTTTGGTAGTGTAAGGTCATCTCCCATCCCTCTGCGCCCCATTTCCACTCATCATTATCTGTACCTTACTTGAGGCATAGACCTCCAATGATGGAGACAGAATTGTGTATTTCGGAATTGTCTGCCTTCAATGTTCCACGACACTTTGGAAAGACGAAACCATCAATGAAAAGTAGGTATTGTTACCGGTCAATATCACGACAGTCAATATCTTCCTGGTCCGCGTTTTCAGGCCTCGACTTCTTCATAGCTTGTGTCTTAGATTGTTGAATCTGTCCAATCATCTCTTCGCTCTGAAACATAAGGAGAGCGTACCACTTCAATACACCTTCCAGCTTTAAGGTTTTGGAAGAAATCAGTTAGCGAAAAGGACGAGAGCCCGCAGAATGTATAATATATCGCTCTTCTCGTTGGGGAAATTATACCTTGGATTGAGACTAACGACCAAGTCTTAAGGACATGAAGTTATGAAAGCATTCCCAGCTAAAATGTGCTTGTAAAGAGCATGATGTAAGTTGTAAAACCCAAGAATGTGAACGTTTTGATTACGAGAACTAGCTATCCATCCCCTTATAACGATCCCACATAGTGCCTCTGAGGCTACAAGAGAGGTGCTGCGGGTTTCAAATTCCTCTCTTGAGCGTCATTCTGTAGACGTTCTGCTGATGTAGCGCAATTGCGCCCCAATTTCACCTCTGCACCGCCACTGAAAGTGTGACTAGTCTCCAGAGAAGGAACCAGGGCAGAGTACACCACGCTGGGGCTCATTAGCGTTAAAAACCAATGATTTTTTTTTTTTTTTTTTGTTTTTTTTTTAACAGGACTCAAAGTACTGTCAGTCTGTGGTCAACTAATGCGGCTACATAGCGTTTTCATTTATACAATATTACACTAGAAGTTTTCTCACTTTCCATTGTTCATCTTCCATCTTCTTCTGCAACTCTTTGGCGCTTGTTTCTCTGAGGTCTTTGTTGCTCTAGTCTGTCAATATGCCTCCATCATACAGGGATATTGACTTGGGAGTATCGTAATGAAACAAAAAGTTCTGAAAATAAATCAAGCAGAAATTATAGAAGATCGCTGACGTCGCGTTAGTATACTTTCAGTAACAAAACACACACAAAAGAAAATAAATAAATACGGAATAGTGCGCGTTACTCGGGCGTTCCCCAGACTATTTGGCCACTTGACATAAGAACATGAGTAAGGAAACAGAGGCGAGCGAGCGAACAAGGCGATTCGCGCGAATCGCTTGGGCTGGCCGTCCCCTGGACGCGAATTCGCGCGAAGAGTTCGCCTCTTAACAAACACTATCATTTGTACAGGACCCCGTCCACTGCATGCACCATGATCGCGCGAAGTCTGGCAAAGGCGAAGAGATTACGTACTTGATACCTACTTCCGAAATTGCTTAGCAAATATATTTAAGAGGCTTGGCGTCGTCCAACAAAACAAAAACCCACTCATTTTCTACAAAGTATATCTGATTAAATATGAAAAGTGATATATTGGTACCTGGAAAAACAATAAATGAAGAGAATATTTACGACTCAAGTTCCCTCAGTACAATTGGTACTTGTCAATTAGACCCACTCCCGAGGGTAACCAACTATCCCAAACATGGCGTGATGAATCGATTTTCTATATATCGATCTATATATAACCTCCACGTTAGCGGTGTTTATAGGGTTTGTTAGATGTTTATAGGGTATAAAAATCTGCAAATTCTTACACACGGGTTGGTTATTCCTCGGATGGGGGAAACAGTGGGTGTGGCGGGTCCCAGACCCATTCCAATCGATTCAGGGTCCAAAATTTAGTGGAATATGATACCCCACACGCCTAGGTACCAGAAATCCCGAAAACACATATTCAAAATGGGTAATATATACCCAATTTGACCCACAACTTCTTCGAGTGGGTGCCGATCGTTCTGGGACCCATTTAATTGGATTCAGTGTCCAAAATTTAGTGGAAAACCATACCCCACAAGCCTAGGTAGCAGAAATCCCGAAAAAACATATTCAAAATGGGTAACAAATACCCAATTTGACCCATTACTTCTCTTGAACTTTCTTGGTGAGAAAATGGGAATTATAACTCGCGGATCACAATTTGAACAATATATTTTCGTACTCACTTTCTTACAACTCTAGAAGAAGGAGTGACTTGAGACTTAAATGAACAGAGCTGCAAACCCTCATGACCACTAACAGTCTAAGGAGAGCAATATGTAGTTCGTATGTTACATGGAATGTATAAGATATTCCATCAACTTTCTCCAGTGGGTGCCAATCGTTCTGGGACCCGTTTCATTGGATTCAGCGTCCAAAATTTAGTGGAAAATGACTCCCTACTCGCCTAGATCGCCCAAAATCTCGAAAATCCATTTTTCAAAAAACACATTTTGACCCCTACCCCCCCCCCCCCCCCAAATTTGGTCCGATCGGGCTGAAAAGTTTCGAGGACCCATCTCGGCTGGAAACAGACCGCTGACCCAAATTTCAGATTTTTAGAAAATTTTCTACTACCAAAAACGGCGCGGAACATGGACGGCGTACGGCGGACGGACATCGACCTTTTTTGATCAGGACATCATGAAACTTCCAGAAAAAAATTTTGAGCCAAATCGGAGAGGTTGACCATTATCATGAAAACATAGGTTGATTATTCGAGGAATAACCAACCAAAATTGGTAACCTCTTTCGGGTTCTGAACTGAAAATTTTTATATCCTCTTCATGAATGGTTATTACCGTTGAAATAAATAAATAATTCTGAAATATGTTAAAGTCGGTGCAGGCTACGTTGCGATATATCGTATATATCGCTGTGCGATATATCGCTGTCCAAAGGGAAGGTTACGGTGCTAGTAAACAGGTCACCCTCGGGAGGGGTTCTAATTGACAAGTACCGTACAATTAATTCGAACTCATTCCGTACTTTTAGCTTCTGAACATCTATCAATTTATTCATAAATGGGACCAAAGGCCAAGTCAGCATGCCGCCGATTTTTATATTGAGGACTCATCATGTTCCATAGAACCTCATGTTTCTGTATTTCGGAAAGTTAACGTATAAAAACGTATAATAAACGTATATCACAACTGAAAATAACAACACAATTCAGAATAAACTCTCTAGAACTCTTCGAGGCAACAACGAGCGCACAAAATGCGAATGGCGTCAGGAGCCATAAAACAAGAAACGCAATCGTTCCCCATGAAACACCAAAAAAACATAAATAATGAATCTGACTCACACAAGCGGGTACTCTTCTGATTATTTTATATGAAGATCGAATCCAGGTACGTTCCGGGGGTCTTCATGGGGTGAAGCGTGGCCCCAGAAATCTCACAAAGCTACACTCCAATGGCTGATTCACACAGAAGCGCAGGCTAGTCAGCGTAAATTGACTGGAAACAACAATGCTCTTGTTTTCTTCACAACAATTAAAATGTACGTAAGAAGGACAATAATGAAAACAATTTCAACCTGCTACTGAATTCAGAAGAAAACGGGAACCACAAACTGGCTTGCACTTGATGAAGTAAGAAATGGCGGAAGTCCGAATGGCGGTTAAGAAAATAATTTTCTCAGTACTTATCACTAGGCCGACTTGATGGCTACTGCAAGCAGAGAGAATCGGGAAACACACGGAAGAAGTGGAAGTGCCGACAGTAGAAACAATGTTGCCAACAAAACGAAGAGAAAAGGACTGCAACCTAGTGTTACTTTTAGGCAATAAGATAGGGTAGGTAGCGACAAAGAATTTGCCCTCCATTCCTCGTCAAGAATTAATATTTTAATAATATATTAGTAAATAATATCATTTTATAGAAGCAAAAAATCGTATTAATTTCTTCCAGATCGTCATTAAATTTTTGCTTGTTTTCAAGCGCATTGACATGTAACAGCAAATATGAACAGTTGTTGTGAGACCGACTTCTGGTCGTCCAGGAAAAAAATCTGCAAATTCTCACACACGGGTTGGTTATTCCTCGAATGGGGAAAACAGTGGGTGTGGCGGGTCCCAGACCCATTCCAATCAATTCAGGGTCCAAACTTTAGTGGAAAACTATACCCCACACGCCCAGGGGGCAGAAATCCCGAAAACACATATTCATAATGGGTAATATATTCCCAATTTGACCCATAACTTCTTCCAGTGGGTGCCAATCGTTCTGGGACCCGTTTCATTGGATTCAGCGTCCAAAATTTAGTGGAAAGTGACACCCTACTCGCCTGCCTCGCCCAAAATTTGGTTCGATCGGGCTGAAAAGTTTCGAGGACCCGTCTCGGCCGGGAACAGACCCCTGACCAAATTTCAAATTTTTAGAGAGATTCCTACTACCAAAAACGGCGCGGACCATGGACGGCGTACGGCGGACAGACATCGACCTTTCTGGTTGGTTATTCCTTGAATAATCAACCTGTTTTCATGATAATGGTCAACCTCTCCGATTCGGCTCAAAATTTTTTTCTGGACGTTTCATGATGTCCTGATCAAAAAAGGTCGATGTCCGTCCGCCGTCCATCGTCCGCGCCCTTTTTGGTAGTAGAAATTTTTCTAAAAATCTGAAATTTGGGTCAGGTGTATGTTCCCAGCCGAGACGGGTCCTCGAAACTTTTCAGCCCGATCGGACCAAATTTGGGGGGGGGGGGGGGTAGGGGTCAAAATGTGTTTTTTGAAAAATGGATTTTCGAGATTTGGGGCGATCTAGGCGAGTAGGGTGTCATATTCCACTAAATTTTGGACGCTGAATCCAATGAAACGGGTCCCAGAACGATTGGCACCCACTGGAAGAAATTATGGGTCAAATTGGGTATTTATTACCCATTTTGAATATGTGTTTTCGGGATTTCTGCTACCTAGGCGTGTGGGGTCTAGTTTTCCACTAAAGTTTGGACGCTGAATTCAATGATGTGTGTCCCAGAACGATTGGCACCCACCGGAAGAAGTTATGGGTCAAAATGGGTATGTATCCACCCATTTTGTGTGTGTCAGGATTTCTGGTGCCTAGGCGTGTGGGGTATCATATTCCACTAAATTTTGGACGCTGAATCGATTGGAATGGGTCTGAGACCCGCCACACCCACTGTTTCCCCCATTCATGGAATAACCAACCGGTGTGTAAGAATTTGCAGATTTTTTGATCAGGACAGCATGAAACGTCCAGAAAAAAAATGTTGAGCCAAATCGGAGAGGTTGACCATTATCATGAAAACATAGGTTGATTATTCAGGGAATAACCAACCAAAAGGAGAACAACGGGAGCGCTGACTTCAGCAGATCCGAAATCCGGGAAGTGCCACCATCTCCCACCTCCGGTGAAGAATCCGATCCCCACCATCGCGCCGGAAAATCAAAAGTTCCTGAAAAACCTCCTGCGGATTTTTGATCATTCTCGTCGACATCGTCCCGGAATCAGCAGAGCTCCTGGCCTGAGCACTGTCCTGCGCTGAGACCCAGCCACCTCAACGCAGCCCGAACACTAACACAAACCACTCCAAGGTACCAGTGCATTCGGCATACAAGTAAAGTCAAAGCAAACTCCCAACAAGTTAATAAACCAGTTTTATTCTTGGTTTGGTTTTGATTTGTGCGAACCTGGAGTCCTTTTGTTGTTGCAGGGTTTTAAAAACATTTATCGGGGCTTAACAATTTCGGGGATTCTGGATAAGTCCCGTCCTGACTGGCCTATGATAGCTTGGCCAGTCCTAGGGAAAAATAACAGTGAGCTTTGGGATTAGATGTCTCGTCGAAACCGAAGCTCACAGTTGTCAATGCAAACATATTCGTTAAGTAAAGCACTTGTTCGTTTTTTTTCGTACTAATAAAAAAATAAATATAAATATTACTAATAATAAATAAATTACTAATAAAAAACTAGATAATAAAAATCCTCCACTTCGCGCACGCACATTTTTCACACACTTGGCGAATATAGTATTTTGAATAGGTACTTCATAAAATCGCACTTTTATTAGGTAAATTTTCAAATTGAAAATATGGTATAATACGATATGCTATATGCGGCAATCAATGCGCCCCATAACCTGTATCAACTTCATTGAATCTGTCTGAATATTAGTAAAACTGTTGTGGGATAGAAAATGGAAACGAGTTCACTACATCCTGGTGGCTGTTGAGGGAATTTGCAACTCCAGGACTGACAGTGCCCCTCTCTTGCTGTCTTCAAGAGCCTGTAGGTGAGTCCTATGCCAACCCACTGCCATTGAATAAAACAGCGTGCCAGGACAAGAACCCCAAATCTCATCGCCACACACGACACACACAGGTGAGAGAAACATTAACAAGCCGAGCTAATAACATTGAGGCTCACTACCTAGAAAGTAGTTGTGAAAGACTTCATTGCTGTTTATAATTTTAAAACAAGCATTTATCGCATCTGTCAAAAACAACAAGACAAGCTGCTGAAGTATGGAAGCCTATAATACGTAAATGAGCACATCTGTGATACTAGGAGCTCACCACCTTCGTATTTAAATCGCCTCACTCCAGTTAGTAACATTTAGATGCAACAAATCCCCGATTAGCTAGCCACCCTTTCAAACAGTGGCAACTCATTCATTCTCTATCAGAATAAAACCTCGCTCAAATATAATCTTGTTGACTAATCGTCAGAATAAGGAAAGGGTAGAATAGAAACATCTACAATTTGAAAAAATCATTTTTTATACAAAAACTTGTAACATCTTGGAAGCTTACAAGATCATCATCACTTCAGATTCTCCATAAAGTCTCTAGGGAAGTTAGGCTGTCGGTATGATACAGTCAAAAACATCAAATATACTCTAAAAAATTAACAAAAGTACCCCCGCAGGTACCTACATACACAAGTCTGACTAAAAATTGAACAGTGAAATTGCTGTTGACACTGGGGCAGCTTTCAGAATAAAAAAGTCAAAACATCAAATAAACTGTATAGAACGAAAATAAGGATAGCAAAATACATGCCAAAATTTACAATAAATTTAAAATACTCAGGAAACACAAAATTTGTTTATTTCAAACATTATTTCAGAATATCAAAAATATCAGATAAAACGAATAGATTGGGTACAAGATTGCCATTGAAATCACATGGCGGTAGATTCAAGATTGGTTCTCTGACTCAAATACAAAATTGGTTCCTATATCAACTGACTCTCTGACTTCATTCATTGACTAAAACTATCAATGTTAAACTATCAAAATTGTTTGGAGAACATCGAAAAATGCTTAGAATACATCCCTTTGAATTATTGAAAAGAATGAGTGGCAGGTTCATCTTTCAAATGGCATCACATTATGACTTTATAACTGTTGTCAAAAAGGCTATATAAAATTATCACAGAATTTTGGTCCAGTCTCTTCAAATCCTCAATTTGCTTGGACAGCTTCTGGATCAACTTTTTGCATGATGGGTACCTGAAAAGGAAAAAAAATGGTAAAACAGTATACCTAAATGAAGAATATCAAGTTGTCAAAGAAAGATACTGAATTAAGCCAATAATATGGGGATGGGTCTGCTGGACAATATGAAATTATTAGGAAGAATGTCCAAAGGTTGTAGATTTAAACTTTGCCTAATAACATTGGCTGGATGAAGTCTAAGGCAAGTTTAGGAAGGGGAGGGGGCATAGATGGCCATACAGAAGAAATCTAATTTGTAATAAAGAGTTTTTATAATTTTACCCTCCATTATTTGAGGAGGGCTCATGTGTTTTCTATTGATGAGACATATGGTTTCTCGTACCCTATCCAGAAGATGAGCATGTTGCAACAGTGATAATACAGCCTCGCTTTAATGGCAACTTTTAAATTAACATCCCATATGAAAATCAGGTGGTTCAGCTTTACAAGTAATATGGAATCCCACGATTGGATGCATGTTTCATGCATCTCTTCATTTGTAGAGCAATGATGTTGCTCAAGAGACTGCATAGCCGCTAAAGCTATGCCCCACTTTGTGAATTGAAAAATGTAAATAAGATTCGTTTCTAAAATGTATGTGTAACCTTGCTTTTTGCATCTCGGAGCCTACTGAACAAATTGGTTTCAAGTGCATGTCAGTCTGTCGATCCATATTATGTTTGACTAGTCTTCTGTCAGCCTGCCTATTCACATCTTCTCGTCAACGACAAAATTCACTTGAACTTGACATATTTTGCACATTAAATACATAATTTTATTTTGTATGCTATATTTTATCAACATCTCGCATTGTAAAAGGTTGCCAATTTATCAGCCGAAATACTGGAAAATTTTTGTCAGTTTTTGACATTATTTACTGTTATCTAACTCGCCACCAATAAACTGCCCACCTTTTGGAACAGGCTCAACCTTAACAATATTTCTTCATCCCACTCAGTTTCCGTTCTTGTTACTTGTCCATGCGCATGTCTGATAGATGAAAACAAAATAGATTCATTCTGTAAAAACCTCCAAAATCCTTCCTCAAATGTAGCTTGCCAAGGACACCCTTATGCTGACAATGACACTTTCAAAAAAAGAATACCTTTCACAAGCTTGGTCCAAACTTTGGGATACGTCTTCAAACTCAATCAAACTGGAGATTACTTTGACGAACTCTCGTTCCTTGACTTGCAAAGCCAGAACATCAATGCTCACTGTAGAAGAGAGTCTCTGGATCACAGTAGACAGATTCTCATTCACCTAGAACGAAACATTGCTCATAACAGAAGATGTATGCTCTGCTGCATTAATAAAATAATAGTCAGTGATGAGTTCATGGATGATCGAGAGCAACATCTGGTCCAATGTAGGATAAGGCCCTGCAGCACACTCCTCTCAGTGAACTGTACTGTTGCTATAAAATATTATGTGCTTCAAAGGTCAACAGAGCCAGAATTTGATGGCATTGATTATTGAGACTAGCGGGAGTGTATCAAGTTTTTTCTCTGCAGAAACATCTACATCAATAAGTTCTAAAATATTACTCTGTAGGTTTCTACACACAAAGGCGGGCTGACCAATGTGGACAGACTTTATGACAAAGGAAACCAGGATCACCTGCTGATTAAAATAAACAAAGGTTTACTCCTTTATGTTGAGTCATATTCTTTCTATCAATTCTCAATATTAATTTATACATCTTGCCTCATCTAGTATTGTTGAACAGTATTTTGCTGTGATAGTTCAAATATGTCTAGTTATGTATTTTTCGGATGTTTAACTAAATGACAATTGAAACGACAGTGATGCTCCTACAGAACAACTAATATTGGTACCATTGACCTCACCTTAATTACAACTTCCGTATTACAGGGCCTTTGATGAACGAATGCAAAGGCAATTAAACACATCAGATTTTTGGATGACGATCACCTACCTGGGTCTCATAAATTTTCATATTACCCATGTTGATTTCTTCCATCGAAATGAAATGGATAGTAGGAACTTTCACCATTGGCCGAGATGTAGAAATTGTGGCCTCTTGTTTGAACAGTTTTGACAAATGTTCTACAACGTCACTGGAATTCATCTTTTCTTCACTCGATTTGCTGGAAAAATGATGATAAATGCGGAGAATTCGATTGATGAAAAATTTAAATGTACATCAGCATCCATAACCCTTTATCCAAAATTGTGTACCTCTCCTTGTTCAGACAACGGACTCTAACAATCCCTGGTTCATTAACTTTGAAGAGGAGCAAAACCGTTACGCCCAACTGGGCACACAAAGATTGAATTTCATCCATAGTCTGTAAAACAGGCAAAATAAAGAAATCTTAATAGAAAAAAAAACCAAAGGAGTCATAAGTAGTTATGGCGGGAACACAAACCGAGGATCTTCATCCTATTCCTTCGCTGATGCTCTGTTGTAAAATGAACCTTCATTATCAGAATATGATTTATCACTAAGGTCTGTGTAGCGCACAGAATCTTGAATGTATATTGTGCATTTTCAACGAACTGAATCAAGCCTATTCCAATAATTATATCAAAGTAAGATTGCACCCAAACCAATTTAGTAGATGTGCGCCTTTTCATAATTATTACGGAGGAGTGATCAACATACAGGCAGGTCCTGGCAGGTAGTGCAGAAATATTTTTTATTTACTATTTATTACGAATATTTTTATTTACTCACCACAATCAATTGAAGTGATATACCTACGCATTTAATTAATCTAAAATGTAGTGTGCTACCCTTGATTGTATGCATGTACAAGGTCATACAAGTATGTTCTGGCGATCACACTTAGGACACTTTTGGAGGAACAACTTGCTGGTTGAACTCAAGTCTTGCTCCCAATAATCAATATTGATGATGTCGATATATAATACCATCCATGAGATTTTGCTGGCTGGCTTGTGACGTTAAATCTGGCCTACAGGGCTGGAAGCATCTGTGGCTTGACCTCTGATATGTTTGGAGGGGGCCTCAGCAGCCTACCCGGTGATGCCGCAGGCTGACTCATGGGTCCGTCCCACCCTAGACACCCCTGGTTTGCCGAGTCTCGAATTGGTAGTCCGCTAGGATTCCATTGACTAACAGATCACTAGTATCAGCCTTCAGCACTTTTCTCTAGGGCCTCTAGCCACCTCAACGACACTTCTTTGCCTTCAGCTCAGCAATGAATTTTTGGCATTCTGCACACCCCTCTCATTCTTGTCACCAGCATTCTGTTACTTTAGCCCACAAAGAAGAAATGGACTATCAAGGCAAGCATTGCTTACCATGGGTACGACCTAAGAGGAGGTTCCCCAACCAAAGAGCGCAACTATAAAAACCAAACAGATCATAATTGCACTCCAAGACCACAAGACTCCATGTCAAGATATAATTTATTGCCCAGTATCAACTAGATGAAGATTTGTACGAAAAGAATACCCGACCAAATGAACTAACCTGCAAGGTACTGGAAAAGTAGATTCTCAGATTCATGCCCCACAGTTCTCGAAGCAAAGAAGTGCAGTCTGCAGTCCTTTGGAAGGCGCCAAGGGAGCAAAAAAGCACATCCGCAACAGATGGTCCGCCGTTTTCGTCAACGAGAGAGACCACATTTTCCAGGTTAATAGTGAACCCAGTAACGCACCTTACAGGTTTTGAGACATCTTTGGGTGGAACTTTTTGTCTGTGAAAACACATAAAACAAATAAAACGGAATTATCAGACCATTTTGATTCAGGAACAAAATAGAAGCTGACCCTTGAGGGTACAATTCAACAGGCACAACGCTAAAACGCGAGCTGTGAGAGGTTTCGAGGTTTTGGAATGCTTAAAAATACACCGTTTAACGCATCTCTAGATTTCACGTCAACCACTGAAGAAGGACATTGTTACCGAAGATGAAGGAGGGATGCTAATGGTCAACATACAGTTTTGATAAAAGACCATATTTACATAAATGGGAAGAAATTGATTGAAGTAGATACCTCAAGCTCATCTGAAGCAGACAGTGAAAAGTGATTGGAACGGCTAACCCACTAACACACTAATTCAAACACCTACTAATACAAAGGCCAACATTGTTATGAAACATATACGTAATATTTTATGAAAGCCTGGCAGTCTGAAGCATTTTTGAATTCGACCCAACAGCTGATCTAGACTGACTAATTTACGTGGGCTCTTCTTGCCGTAAAAAACCAACTATTTCAGTTTCTGATGGAATATTTTATACATTCCATGTAACACACGAACTACATATTGCTCTCCTTAGACTATTATTGGTCATGAGGGTTTGCAGATCTGTTCCCTTAAGTCTCAAGTCACTCCTTCTTCTAGTTGTGTTGTAAGAAAGTGAGTACAGTAAAATATATTGTTCAAATTGTGATCCGCGGGTTATAATTCCCATTTACTCACCAAGAAAGTTCAAGAGGTTATGCGCCCAGTTCTACGCCATGCACTATAAAAAGTGCGAATTCTGAACTTGTGTGAGTCAGTGGTAGAGCCTGTGTAGGACGGAACTTGTGTTTCGACTCAACTCAGAAAGTGCCCATCGCGAGCAACACGTGCTCGAACTTTCGTTGCTAATTTTCGTACGTGTTAATAACCGTGAAAATGTCTCAACAGACGACAGGCATCGAAAAGTTAGTTGGAAGAGAGAATTTCGCTAGCTGGAAGTTGGCAATGAGGAGTGTGTTGGTCATTCGGGACCTTTGGGACGTCGTCGAACCTACAACGACTACAGACGCTGCCGGTAACGTTATTCCACCAACTATTGACCCCAGAAAGGATCAAAAAGCCCTAGCTGAAATTATCTTGGCAATTGAGAAGTCAAATTATCCTCATATTCAAGGCTGTACTACGGCCAGTTCAGCCTGGAAATGCCTTCAAGATTCTGGTTTATTGAGGAAGATTACACTATTGCGGACGCTTGTTACAACTCGACTCGAAAATTGCATGAACGTTGAAGAATATTGTAACAAGATTCTATCTACAACTCAAATGCTGAATGAAATAAATTTCCCAATTGGTGACGAGTGGGTTGGAGCCTTGCTACTAGCTGGTCTACCTGATGACTACAGACCCATGATTATGGGGTTAGAAAGTAGTGGGACCAAAATAACAGGGGACTCAATTAAAGTGAAATTGCTGCAAGAAGTGGGCGCGCAGTCTGCTAGTCTGCGGTGCGCTGACGCAGAGACCGCCCTGTACGCCCCCAAGTCGAGGAAATCTAGGCCAAAATGTTTGAAATGCCAAAAATTTGGTCATGTAGCCGCAAAATGTTGGGGCAGTAAAAGCAAAGCAGACAAAGACGGAGTAAAGAGACTGCCAGAACAAAAGCAGAAGTCGCTTTTCAGTTGTTTCTCATCTTGCCAGCCCCAAAACAGAATGGCTTGGTATTTGGATTCTGGAAGCAGCGCCCATATCTCCTGCACTGCAAATTCCTTTGTCAAGACCTTGGAAAAAGAGGTGAAAATTACTGCCGTTGACAAGAAGGAACTCACTGCTCATCAATGTGGAAATGTAAAGTTGGCTGTTTCCGCAGGAGGCAAAACTACTGACGTCACTGTACATGATGCTCTTTACGTACCCGAAGCAGCTGCAAATATATTATCAGTTAGCAAAATTGTCTCCAAAGGCCATACCGTCACTTTCAATCAAAAGGGAGGACAAATATACGACGAACAGGGAGAGCTGTTTGCTGAAGCTACCCTGGATAATGGAATCTACCGCATTGAATCGCCCAGTGAAACCCAGGCAATTTGTCACTTCACAAGGGAACAGAATGCGCTGTGGCACCGTCGTCTAGGCCATCTCAACATGAAAGGCATGAGTATCTTGAAACAAAACTCGATTGGAATGATTGGAGAGACAGACATCAAAGGGAACTGTGAACTTTGCCTGAGAGGAAAACAGTCAAGACTACCCTTCAAAAGCCGTGGAAATCGTTCCTCACAACTGCTTGAACTAATTCATTCTGACCTAATGGGTCCGTTTGAGGAGAAATCATTCGGAGGAAGTCGTTTTCTTCTGTCGTTCATTGATGACCATTCCCGATACGTCCGTCTTTATTTTCTAAAGGAAAAAAGCGAAGTCTTCAAATGCTTCAAGGAGTTCAAAGCAGAAGTGGAGTGCCAGACAGGCCTCAAAATCAAGAAATTCCGTAGCAATCGTGGGACTGAATACTTGAACGAGAAGATGAATGCTCTCTTCAAAGAGTCTGGGATTCGTCACGAAACTACTGCTAGATACAGCCCGTCCCAAAATGGTGTTTCCGAAAGGATGAATAGGACATTGACGGAAAAAACTCGCACAATGTTCATTGATGCCAATTTAGACAAGAGATATTGGGCAGAGGCGATGGCGGCTGCAGCATACATCGTCAATCGATCTCCGGCGCGAATCCTACAAGGGAAAACCCCTTACGAAGCATGGTACAAAGAAAAACCCGATCTAAGTAACCTGAGAATTTTTGGATGTTCTGCCATGGTTCACCGGCCGAAGCAACTCCGAAAGAAGTTGGATCCAAAATCCGAAAAATTAATCTTCATAGGTTACTGCATGGATACAAAGGGATACCGATTCTTTAACCCGGCTACAAAAGATGTCACTGTCAGCCGAGATGTCACGTTTCTCGAGGAAGAGAGTATCACAAACTCAAAAATCAATCTAAAGATAACTTCTAACGTACCAGAGTCATCCCCTCGAGTGTCATCAAAAATCTTGGAAAATTCATCACAAAAGCCAGGAATACCGGTCGTCCAAATCCACCGCCCTATCAACAACGAGGACGCTGTAGTTGAAGCCAACGGAGATAATCCCTACAGTTTAGAGGAAGACTCCGATGGAGGAGAAATCAGCGACCCAGAGGAACACGGTAGTGAGGACTTCCTCGGTTTCTCCGACAGTACCGACGATGATCAAGGGAACTCGAATTCTTCATCCGGGAACGTCACCAGGACGGCAGGCGTCCAAGTGCCAGGCACGTCCAATAACGTCCCTGCGAACGGCACGCCACGTCGCAGTGCTCGTCGTGCAGCACCTAAGCAATTTCCTGATTTCAAGACGTACCTCACCGCTAACAACGCCCCTGTACCACCCACTTCTTACGATCAGGCAATGAAAAGCGAACATGCTTCAGAGTGGTCCACAGCCATGGAAGACGAATTCGCTTCATTTCAGAAAAATAAAACATTTTCTGTCGTCGATTTGCCAAGAGGTAAAAAGGCTCTCACTTCAAAATGGGTATATCGCGTGAAGCTCAACCAAAATGGATCGAAGAAATTCAAGGCCAGACTAGTTGTGCGCGGATGTTCTCAGGTGGAAGGAATGGATTTCCAGGAAACTTTTTCGCCCGTCGTGAAATATGCGTCCCTTCGATTTCTGCTCGCCTTAGCGGTTCAAAACGATCTAGATATCGACCATCTCGACGTCAAGACTGCGTATTTATATGGCGATCTGGACGAAGAAATTTACGTCAAGCCTCCTTCTGAACTCCTGAAACCGCACGAAAAGGGAAAAGTCTGGAAATTGAAAAAAGCAATATATGGATTGAGACAATCCGGGAGATGTTGGAACACAAAGATCAATTCAGTGCTCACAAAGATGAGATTTCTCCGATCTACCGCTGATCCTTGTATTTATTTCCGCATGGCTGGAAATTCAACAGCTATCATTGCCCTGTACGTAGATGACTTAATCTTGATGACTAACAACAAGGAACAAAAAGCCAACATCACGAGGAACCTCAGTCGCAAATTTGATATGCAGAACCTTGGAGAAGTGAAACATTGCATCGGTTTGGACATCAGCCGCGATCGTGAGGCCGGTAAACTATGGATATCTCAACAGCCTTACATAGACGACATTTGCCGTAGGTTTCAGATGGAAGACTGCAAGAAAATCGCAACACCGATGGACACTAACATCCAGCTTCTGGTTGAAGGGAGAGATGAAGAGCTCAACCAAGAAGCCGTACCGTATCAGGAAGCAGTCGGATCCCTATTGTATCTTGCGCAAATGACCCGCCCTGACATCGTCTTCGCAGTACACACATTAAGTCGATTCAACAAAAACTTCAAAAAAGTACACTGGTTGGCTGTGAAGAGAGTTTTCAGATATCTGAACGGGACCAAGGACCTGAAACTGGAATACTGCAAGAGTGAGGACTTCAACCTGAAAATCTACTGTGATGCAGATTGGGGAAGTGCACTGGCTGGAAGAAGCTCCATATCTGGAAACTGTTCAAAAATTGGTGACAATTTACTCTACTGGTCAAGCAAGAAGCAGAATTCCATCGCTCTAAGCACCTGTGAGGCAGAATACATCTCCATGTCAATCAGTGTCCAGGAGGTGCTTTGGCTTCGTGAGTTGATAGAAAGTTTATACCCGGAAGTGAAAAGTTTTCCAACGCAAGTGTTTTGTGATAATGTTGGCGCTATACATGTTGCCAAGAATGATATGGTAAATAACAAGAGTAAACACATAGACATACGCTACCATTTCATAAAGGATCACGTCAAAAATGGAAGTGTAAAAGTTGATCATGTACCATCAAATGAAATGCAAGCTGACATATTCACAAAGCCACTAGGGAAAGTAAAGCACCATCAGAATGTCATTGCTTTTGGCCTAAGATGAATTTAAAAGTAAATGAATGTAATACCAACAAAGTTTACCGAAATGTTTCAAATTTAAATGTCAATAATATATTGTTCAAATTGTGATCCGCGGGTTATAATTCCCATTTACTCACCAAGAAAGTTCAAGAGTTTCTTACCTCATTTCCTCGAGTAGGCCGTCGTACCTGCCTCCCGAAATAATGTTGCATTGTTCAACACTTTTTGACTTGCCCTTGGTCTCGCACTTGACTTGAAACAGGACACCGGTGAAATGATTGGGATTCTTCATGAGAGATGGTCTAATTATGATAGGACACTGAAAACAAAAATGGATAAATACCAGGTATGCCAAAATGGCACACTATTGAACCTAAGAAACACTAAGCTTCGCATGGTATAATTATTTTTATACAAGAAGTGTTCATTATTGCAAGACAAGGGCTGGCAGAAATTAGCATGGAAAGAACACCTACAGGCATTGCAAGAGCAGAACATTCTGTCATGACCTTCTGAAGTAGTTCAATCGCGCGCTGGCATTCTTGGAAACGTTCATAAGATTGAACGAGGTCCTTCAGAGCCTCAATGACCACTTTGGCATCCCCCTCAATTTTGGTCCAAGAAGAAATGATGCTAATTGCACTGTCAGACAAGGGCAATGATTTCAGGTCAACCTTCAAAAAACCCTCACTCTGAAAAGAATAGTTTTCGTAATTATATCGTGAACGGCTTTATTATCTATGTCACGATAACAAACTGAAACCTTTCGGAGGTTTCTTGATATAAAAATAGCGGTAGCTGTATTGACCCATGCTAAACGGAATTTCAAATTTCGTACCATTGCTTTGATGATGGTATTTCGAGTTTCAGTGTTATCGGCGGCTGTCAATGAGTTAGCAACGCATAATTCAATCAATGTAGATATTAGAGTGGAATGGTTGAGGTAAATGGTGCAGTTCCTTAAATACTGCGGGAACGCATTCATGATATCTTTCAGGACGGCGAATACCTCAATTTCTGGCATCATATCCCCTGAAAAGGAAGAAGAATCAATTTCATCAAGTTTGTATCTCTCGAATAGAATAGTAATTCAATCACTCGCTGCAGCTGAGAAAATGAAAAAAGTCAAACAACCCTCTTAAATTTGGTCCGATCGGGCTTACAAGTTTCAAGGACCAACTAGAGCCGAAAAAGAGTCCCTAAACAAAATTTCAGATTTTTAGAAAAAATTTCCGAGATGAAGAAGAAGAGTCTAGGACACTCCACACTCATTGTATCCCCCCATTTTCTCTATGCGTCTGGTCCAAGAATAACCAACCCCTGTGAAAGAATTTGCAGCGTTTTGGTTGGTTGTTCCTTGAATAAACAAACCTATGTTTTCATGCAAAAATTAAACCTTCCCCTTTGCCCTAACAATCTTGTCTAAGGTGTCTAGATAAAAATACACAAATGTCCATCCGCCACACGCCATTATTAGTAGTGGAACATTTTCTACAAAGCTAAAATTTTGGTCAGGGACTCGTTTCCGGTTCTAGTTGGTCTCGAAACCGTTCAGTCCATTCGGACCAAAATTGGGAGGATTGAGAGGAGGGGGGTTAAAATGTGTTTTGTGAACATGGCGTTGGACTTCCGAGATTTTTGGCGATCCAAGCATATGGGGTATCATTCTCCACTACATTTTCCACAATTTTCCCTCATTTTCTCCATTCTCCTAGTCTGAGGAATATCAAAACCCTGTGAAAGATGAATTCAATGAGACAGGTCCCGGTTGGTGCTCATCGAAGAGGTTCCCACTGAACTTTGGACGCTGAATCGATTGAATTTAGTCTCCATGCACCTGATCTGAGGAATAACCAACCCCTGTGATAGAATTTGCAGTTTTGCAAATTTGTGCAATTTGCGTTTTTGTTCTTGACATCGTGAAACAAAAAATGTCGGGGCAGTTGGAGATGGTCAAAGCCCCCATGACCTTGAACATGAAAACATTGATTCTTGAAGATTGATCATTCAAGCAATAACCTAACGAAAATATGTAGATTTTACCTAAATGGTGCGTTATTCCTTAGTGCAAGAGTATGGGGAGAACTGTGAGTGCCCAGGATTTATTCTAATCAATTTAGCAAATTAAGTGGAAAATAAGAAGTAAAAAACATTTAAAAACCATTTTTACCACTCCCTAACTAGAGCCAGATATAAGGTCCCAGACCAAAATTTCAACATTAGAGAAGAATCGACCACCAAAAAAGATGTGATGGTGGACTGTATACTGCACATGGTGCGCAACGGATGGCACACTACAGACGGCGTTAGGTTTTTTTCAATCTGGGCGTATTGTAACGCAATATTTCAAACTTTGGGGAAAACCCAGCAAGAAAACAAGTTGATTATTCAAGGTGTAATAAACTAAAACACGGGTTGGTTATTCTTCGAATGGGGGAAACAGTGGGTGTGGCGGGTCCCAGACCCATTCCAATCGATTTAGGGTCCAAAATTTAGTGGAAAATGATACCCCACACGCCTAGGCACCAGAGATCCTGACACATACAAAATGGGTGAATACATACCCATTTTGACCCATAACTTCTTCCGGTGGGTGCCAATCGTTCTGGGACACACATCATTGAATTCAGCGTCCAAAATTTAGTGGAAAACTATACCCCACACGCCTAGGTAGCAGAAATCCCGAAAACACATATTCAAAATGGGTAATAAAAACCCAATTTGACCCATAACTTCTTCCAGTGGGTGCCGATCGTTCTGGGACCCATTCAATTGGATTCAGCGTCCAAAATTTAGTGGAAAACTATACCCCACACGCCTAGGTAGCAGAAATCTCAAAAACACATATTCAAAATGGGTTATAAATACCCAATTGACCCATTAGTTCCTTCAATGGGTGCCAATCGTTCTGGGACCCGTTTCATTGGATTCAGCGTCCAAAAATTAGTGGAAAATGACAACCTACTCGCCTAGATCGCCCAAAATCTCAAAAATCCATTTTTCAAAAAACACATTTGGACCCCCCCCCCCCCCCCCCTACCCACAAATTTGGTCCGATCGGGCTGAAAACTTCCGAGGACCCGTCGCGGCAGGGAACAGACCCTTGACCCAAATTTCAGATTTTTAGAAAATTTTCTACTACCAAAAACGGCGCGGAACATGGACGGCGTACGGCGTACGGACATCGACCTATTTTTGGTTGGTTATTTCTTGAATAATCAACCAATGTTTTCATGATAATGGTCTACCTCTCCGATTCGGCTCAAAAATTTTTTCTGAACGTTTCATGATGTCCTGATCAAAAACGATGCAAATTGTTACACAGGGGTTGGTTATTCGTCAGACCAGGCGCATGGAAACTAATTTAAAAACATGGGGAAAATGGGGAAAACGGTGGGTGCGGGGGGCCCAGACCCATTCCAATCTATTCAGTGTCCATGATTAGTGGAAAATGATACCCCACACGCCCAGGTACCAGAAATCTCATAAACACATATTTATAATGAGTAATATATACCCTATTTGACCCATAACTTCTTCCTGTGGGTGCCGATCGTTCTGGGACCCATTTCATTTGTGTCAAAATGTGTTTTTTGAAAAATGGATTTTCGAGATTATGGGCGATCTAGGCGAGTAGGGTGTCATTTTCCACTAAAGTTTGGACGCTGAATCCAATAAAATGGGTCCCATAACGATTGGCAACCACCGGAAGAAGTTATGGGTCAAAATGGGTATGTATCCACCCATTTTGTATGTGTCAGGATTTCTGTTGCCTTGGCGTCTGGGACCCGCCACACCCACTGTTTCCCCCATTTGAGGAATAACCAACCCGTGTGTAAGAATTTGCAGATTTTTAGATCAGGACATCATGAAACGTGCAGAAAAAAATTTTGAGCCAAATTGGAGAGGTTGACCATTATCATGAAAACATAGGTTGATTATTCGAGGAATAACCAACCAAAAGGCTGGAATCGGGTATCCACACCTAGTCTATTGATAACGGCGTTTCTTTGATTATATATTATGTATTATTATGTATTAAATATTTTGTATGTTAACTAAATTTAATGCTCACCCCAGGATGATGATACAATGTCAAAGCTGCACTGGTAAACTTCACGAGGATGGATTCCCACGGGCATTTCCTTGAATAATTTGTCAATCGCGTACCTTTTGAATGTCATGACTGACGGGTTCTGGACAATATAGCTGTAAAATGGAAACCAAAAAGATTACACGACAGTAGTCTTTAGGCATCACACAAAAATACAGGACTCAATTTTGGAATATAATAAGGCGCATTGTTCACCAGAAATTGAAACATGAAACTGCACAGGTGAAACAACCACCATGCATCATTTCCTTTTTATTATAGTAGATTTCCCAGAGAGGTCACTAGTAGAGCCTGGAAAACGACTGGGTTGTTTTCTCTCATGGGAAAATTTATTACGCCGATTAATCCAATAGGAGAATAGGGGAATAGAGGATTTTTAATCCTGAGAGGAATAAAAGTGTTAGGTAGGCGAAACATTTGGCAATTATAATTGAGATGGGAAATAAGGATTGACTTGGCCGGTTTTAATGCAGTTTCATAATAGTATCAGTCTGCAAAGGATCTTGAAATCTTTGGTTAAATTATGTTAAAAATTACCGAGCAAACGACATTTGTAGATTGGAGGTGACATGGACAATGCCGCCATTTCTGGTCATTAATGTGACACCGTCGCTAGGCCCCTGACCAGGAGTGAATAGCGGAGGTGAAAAGGAAACAGCCCCGTAATGGCGGAAGATTGGTTCTAATTGCCTCACCACAAGATCCAAGGACGAGGTGAAGCAAAAAGGACGGGATGTTGACATGTTATAAGTTGCTTCAAAAGTTGGAAGCATTTCCTTGAAAGAAAAAACAATTTTCAATTAATAATGCATTAAGGAATGCTCTGTCTTCTTTGGATATTTACAAATATGTTAAGGCGAGAGTTCAATAGTGGATAATCATGAAAAACCTGATTGAAGCACGACTCTATCAAGTATTTGTAGTCTTTCGATTGTGGATTGCTCAACGTTCTGTTCACGACATCTTTGACTTCACCCTCGTCCAACTTGACTGTGAGCAAGCAATCGTAGGACAGTAGGGTCTGTGCGGATGGCCTTGCTTTGCTATCATGAGTTAACATCGATCTGAGGAGTTGTACAATGGGCAAATTTGGATACCAGAGTAGATGGTTATAGGCTGATACAATATAAAAAAAAAAAAATCGAATTTGGTGGTACAGGCTGTTGCTTACATGATAATTTTACGTTCATTGGTGTTTTCTAGATATGGGAAATCAGGTGGGAAGAGAATTCCTGGCTCTCTCAAGCCTGAAAGTGTTTTAACCCATTTCATGGTCGTTGTGAAGGGGGCATGCAACATTTCAAAATAAATGATCCCCAAGCTGTATATATCAACCTTCTGAAATAAAAAGCAAAATTACAGCGTCAGTTTTCAAAGTGTAATAGGCAGGCTCAACAAAGTAGGCTATCTTCTGAGATGTAGAACCATACCTGGTTGTAATGTTGTCCACGACTGTCGTCGTCTAGTTCAGGGGCTTTATACATGGCCGTTCCTACACGGCCAGTGCGAGAAACGTCTTTCGTTGAATCAGTACAATCCGTGGAGTCCGAGCTAGCGGACTGGTTCGAACTCATCCTAGGCCAGCAAAAATACATTATTAATTGGTTTTCTCCTGAAAATTGGAGTTCTTGGCAGCGATTGAGAAGATGACATTGGAAGGGTGATCATTGACATGCATGGCTAGCAGGAATAATATAGCTGGACCTGAAAATTTGCAAATCACTGAATTGGGCTTCCAAATAAAGCAATGTGATCACGAAACGTGTAGAGGACCAATGAAGACAAGGAACTATTGGCGTAAACACTCTCGTTGCCAAGAAAAGTAACCACATTTGGAGCCAGGATAATGAGATCCAGATTCCCATGGATCCGGTTAAAACAAAAAATTGTAGGCAGTAAAAGGGATTTATGAATACCTAGATACTACAAAAACAATTAAAAGTGTTCTCACAATATTGTGAATGAAGGCTGGACTTGATTGGAGTCAACAGCCCTCAATCTCAACCTACTAATTAGTTGATACATATGCGGTGGTACGTCAGTTCAATTAACATGATAAATTGTTAATAAATATTGTTTTAATGTAAAATAAGGATGGTGGTCTTCTTACTTATGAGATTTGCTGGTTGTAGCAAGCCCAAAGTCACCAATTTTTACGTGGTCGTTGTTGTGCAGAAAGATGTTTTCTGGTTTCAAGTCTCGATGCATGACTCGTTGCTGATGGATATAATTAACTCCCTCAACAATTTCTCTGAAGAGTCTCCAAACTCTATCCAAATCATTGCAAAGTCCATCGTCAATAGCAATTCTAAGAAAGAAAAAAAAATGTTGGGATGAGTGGATGAATTTCCTCATCGCGTAAGTTGGTAAAATAAGGTGCAGGGAAACTCATAACTATGGGTGGAGCGAATAAATTATGTTACCCTACCCTTGTGGAAGTTGCCTAGCAAGTAAATTATTCATTTGTGAGTCCGATGAAATGCTAAATGTCGGAATGAAAAATAAAGGCTTACTCGCTGAAATGTGCTGACCTTGCGAAAGTTTTCGAGTCATTATTTCCTTGAAACAACATAATGCGTTCTCATCCTAGAGGCATTGGGTTGCCCGTTTTCTTTAATTTCATAGGTGCGGGTGCAATTTTGATTCTGTGCTTGTTCCGCGATTGATATTGTAAACGTATTAGCTAATTCTTTGAGTGATATATAGTCGGCAAACTCTAACAATGTTTTAAATTATTATCATTGAGTTGCAAGTGGTAAACACCATTGGTTTAATGGTAACTGGCCACCTCTGATATCCAAATTCAACCCTAATTTCTCCCGTTAAGTACCACCTGACCGACCCTGAAAAAGTTTCACTCATTCCATGTAGTGAACACTTGTTTTTAATCACTTTTAATAAAATATGACCTTCCTTTTATGTGCTCATCTTGCAGGGCACTTGTCAGGAGTTTGAGCATGAACATACCTACTAGTGAACCCTATTATCAATTCATTACGACTCACTCATTTACTGAATAGGACAACTTTTGGGCTTTTCTCATGTTATTCACTCTACCCATAATTCAAATTCCTTTTAAGGAGGGAATCATAACCTCAATGTATCCTTGGCACACAACTCCATTTGAATGTAGACGTAAAAGGGAGGTTTGAGAGTTGCATCCGACTTTTCGGACTCGCCGCCATTGGTAGGCTCACCAGAACTGGACCTAAAAGGGAAAAGAATGTTTCTTTAGGGATCTGTAACAGGACCAACCTCGAAAGTAGGCCAATGAGCATAACAACAACACACATTCTTCTCAAATCTGACCAAACGTTACTAGCCTGGCCCACCAATGGGAAATAGGTATTACTTATATATTCTATAGATGTGATGAATTTGATGATGTGAGGGTTCTGAATACAAACTATGGATCCTTGGAATCACCAACTGTTAAGAACGTTTTGTATTTGTGTAAATAACATCAAGCGTCAAATAAATAGTGGCCACTGGCTAAGAGAAAAAACAGCACATTTGAATTGAAGTCGGAAGGGGGCAAAGACGAGCGTTCGAACATTCGTAAAACGCCTCGACACCGCGGCCGCTGTAAACTACCCCCAAGAAAATCCTGGGTGTTTCACCTAGACTTACAAACGCCAAATGATAGCTCAACTGGAAACCGATATGGAACTCCTCGAAATCTTCTCACATAACTAGGGATGACCGATACCGATCGATATCGATACGGTATCGATACTTTTTTCCCGATACCGATCATTTTGGTATCGATACTTTGCTTTCGATACTAATACTGGTATCGGAAGAAATAATCGGAATCGAAAAAGTATCGAACAATAACAGTACCTCAAATTTTTGTTAAAAATTACCAATTAAGAATCAAGAAGGCTCTCTTCTAAAGGTTGCTACACTTGTTTTGGCCAGAACTTCGCGAGTATATATTTCGGGTATATACCTACCATAGACTCGAAGATATACTCGAAGGGCCAGAAGCTCTGGAGATCCCTCTTCCCTGCTTTGGCTAGGGGTAGTCTTGTGATGAAGAAGAATGCCTTGCTATCATACCAGTAATAAGACAGTGTTAAATGTGTTATTTTGTTCCGTGGTCACTTGGTTGTTAGTTGAGTGTTCATTGGCAAGGTTATTTACTTAAGTGTGTGACGCGGTGATTATATAAGGTTCTGATTTAGTGGGAGGAAAGTAGCAAAATTGCGCGAAAAGCATCAGTAATACACATTCAGTGTTTCAATAATTACGTCTGAAGTACGTAAATAGTGGAAACCGGGGGCAAGCGAGACGCGGAGCGCCGAGTTTTGATTCGATACCGATATTTGTTGGTATCGGTACTTTTGATCTGATACTTGCTTGGTATCGATACCATTCTTTCGATACCAATACTAGTACTCATATCGATCCTCCCCCGGTATCGATCATCCCTACACATAACTGGATCTTTTTGCATATCTTCTTCTCTTATCCAGTAGTCTTCAAACATACATGCATTTATTCTCAATTTCCCTGTTATCCTAACTCTTCCTGAGTAGGCTATTTGAGAGCCTTCTTAGGACCGAACCGAATGGCAAATTCGTATTACATTATGTTGGTTGTTTTAGTGCCGACTTAGGTCTGCACAATACAACACAATTTATTCCCTATATCCTATATCCCTATATCTTCCTTCGTCATTGTCATAGTGCCGTCTTAGGCCTACATGTAACAATCACTTACGCAGTAAAGTAAATTCTGCTAAAACTTATGAGTAAAGAAATATTATTGCTTAGAAATCCTGAGAAAGTTTTTAACACCCAACATCACTCAAAAATTATTAGAATTCATCGAGGTCAACTAAACTTACCTAAACTGAATGAAGTCATCATCAGATGTTTCCAGGCTCTTTGACCTTTCAGAGTCAACCCTCTCAACCCATGAACCATAGTAACGCACAACGTTTTCATGGTCAAGACGAGAGAGAAGCTTGACTTCCCTGTCGATCAGGGCTGTACGGGTCTTTGCGGGATCCAATTCAATCCTTTTAATGGCGTAACACCGTTCATCAAAGATGTTCTGCACCTGAGAATTCAAACACAGAAAAAAAGGAATCCAGAGATAAATGAATGAATGCCAATAAATGGACAATCAGTAGTGGTGGTGTAGTAGTTCCAGAATCAGGCTTGGCCCTTGAAACCCATAGGGTACACATTATGAAGGTAAACCAGAAACTATGTAATATGCAAAATTGTTCAACCAACATGTATTGTCAAATTGTCAACGATTCCCAAAACTTGGTTTGGGATACAATTCGATACGCCATCTCAGTAGAAAATGATACAATGCACGCGCTCATGTCTCAACAAAACTCTAAACCCTCATTTTCAAGATGCTCATATCCTGCATGAAACCATTTCAAGTTACTCAGCGGCAAAACATTAATAGAAACAATTGCGGCTTGTTATCCTATTTTGGGACTAAAAAAATCCATTTCCCATTTTCACGATACGGATTTTTACCCATAACCTCTCACCACCTGTCTTTGTTTGCAGCATCAGTGTCCAAAACCCATCTCAAACGATTAGGCAATCGTATTTCAGTGGAAATTGATACCCAACACAACCAAGACCCCACAAATCTCGAAAAGTGTCACTTTAAAAATGCAAATTTTCAGCCATACCCTGCCTCGGCTATGAAATACATATTAGGCTAAATCTTTTCGAGAATCAACTAAAACTATTGGGAAATCACCAAATTTTTTAAATTTTAATTTTAAAACACAAGATTTCACATTTTTAGGAGAATCAGAGGGATCATTAGACGATTTCGAGGCAATCCAGGGAAATATAAACTAATGTGGCCCAGACTTTCGCCATAAGAACAATGTACTAAAAGACAGCAATTAGGCAGCTGGGGCCATTTGACTGAAACAATTACAACGGTGCTTAGAAATAATTTTCCACCCTAAAATAATTAGAAATCTGATTGGCTCATTCCTCAGAACCACACCAATTGTTGAGGTGGGATTTCAGTGGAAACAGTTCAACGAAATGAAATTAAACTGGTGTAATTACCGAACGGTGTAAATACACGAAAAGAACAAGTTAATGATCTTATCACATCGCAAAAGAGAGTAAGAAACGATAGAAGAAATCGATACTCCAATAAGTCACTATCGATAGGTAGGGTCGATACGCACATCGCAGGGATTCAAAATTACCCTCCAACATACCCCTCTAATTTTGGCACCATTACATTATTGGCATCTTAAAAAAGTTACAGCATAGAAAATAGATAATCTTGAAATTAGGTATGAAACAGAATAAGACAGGTAAATTCAAAAAATTATGTAACCATTTTCTTTAGAAGACGTTCAAACTTGGCAGTAGTGAGAGGCTTTGTGAGGAGATCAGCGATTTGGTCAGAAGTAGAACAATAGTTGATGGTAATGAGACCTTCGTGAACCTTCTCCTTGATATAGTGAAATCGTACTCCAATGTGCTTACTTCGACGATTCCATACACCTCTGTTGGCCAAATCTATAGCACTTTGGTTGTCAATGTTTAGTTCAGCTGGAATTTCCTGTAAAGTAAGTTCTTCCAGAAAGCTCTTCAGAAAGATGAGAGACTTAGATGCTTCTGTCGCAGCTATAAACTCAGCTTCGGTTGAGGAAGTGGCAACAATTGGTTGAAGTCTGGACGACCAGCTGATGGGCCCTCCATTGAAGAAAATTATAAAACCAGTGGTACTTTTTCTGGTTCTCTCATCTCCAGCATAGTCAGAATCGCAGAAACCTTGCAAACGAACGTTGGCTTCCTTCTTTAGGTAGGAAATTCCCAAGTTCTTCGTCGAGTTGACATACCTGATGGTTCGCTTGAGGTTTACCACGTCAGACTGGGTTGGTTTCTCGACATGACATCCGCTCATTCCAACAGCCAGGGCTATGTCGGGCCGCGTCTTAGTCGAGAGATACAGAAGACTACCAACTGCCTCCCTAAACGGAAAGGTAACATCTTTTTGGCTTGAGGTCGAATCATGTTTGTGTCCAGCAACCAAGGGGGTAGCAACAGGTTTCGCACTTGACATATTGTACCGTTCTGCCAGCTGCTGCGCGTAGGATCCTTGAAACAGTTTTAAGGTTTCCTCTTCTTCAGAGAAGTTGATCTCCAAGTAGATGGTAGGGTTGTCACTCACGGTTATTTTGAATTCAGACGCAAGTGCTTTCAAAAATTTCGTCATTTTTTTGGTATCTGATCCAGTTAGAAAACCGTCGTCAATGTGTACCGCCAAAATCATGGACCTGTCGGCATTGACAAGTACACATTGCACTGTCTTGAGCTGAATGAGTCAATGGCTTTTTAAAAAATCTGTGAGACGCTTGTTCCACATTGCTGGGGCTTGTTTTAAACCATACAAGGCTTTTTGAAGCTTGCAGATTTTTCCGTCTTCATTGTAGCCCTGAGGTAGACTCATATAAATTTCTTCTTGGATGCCGCCGTACAGAAAAGCAGTGCGGACATCGAAATTCATGCGCTTAAACTTCTTCATAGCAGAAAATGCGATGACCGCTCTGAGTGAATCAGTGCTCACTACAGGGCTGAATATTTCATTATAGTCGATGCCTTCTCGCTGTTGGCACCCACGAACGACCAGGCGTGCCTTGTAACGACCATCGTCCTTGATTTTAAAAACCTACCGGCTAGTAAGGATTTTTCCAGTAGTTGCAGCTGATTTGTCCACAATAGTCCAGGTCGAGTTTTCCTCCAATGCTGTCATCTCTTCTTGTATGGCTTCCCTCCATTTGTCCTTATCATCGCCAGATATCGCCTCCTGGTAGGTAAGCAAACTAACATCTGCAGAAAGATCATAGTCTTGAAGCTTCACAGGTAGAGTCTTCTTTTGATAACCACGACCTAATGGCTCTTCAATTTCCTGCTGTGCACTAGGTTGTTCCGCAGTAGGCCCCACCATAGACTGTTCCGGAGGAGTAGCAAAGTTGTCATTATTGTCCAAAGAACTCTCGTCATCTGAGCTTCCATCATTAGACTCAATTTCACTTTGGACGATGTCATCATCAGAAGGTTTATCATTATCATCCAAAAAGGTCAGTGTTGTTGCAGGTCAACATTTGTTGGGTGTTCTCTGGATTATTCTGCAAAAAACAGGGGTGTTTTTTTGGAAACACAACGTCACGAGAAGTGATGATTCTCTGCCTCAAGTCATCCCACAATCGGAAACCGTTTGACGCATAACCAACAAAAAGGCATTGGTTTGACCGCTTATCAAGTTTCTTTGTATAGGTGAGCTTCATTGCATAGGCAACAGAACCAAAGATCTGGAGCAGAGAAAGATCGGGTTTCTTACCGTACCATTTCTCAGCAGGAGTAGCATCTGGCAGTGCCCTGGTAGGGCTCCTATTCAGCAGATAAGTAGCCGTAAACAGAGCTTCACCCCAAAATTTATTTCCCACACCAGAGTCAATAAGAAGCGCTCGGGTTTTCTCCATCAATGATCTGTTGAGTCGTTCAGCAGAACCGTTCAGTTGTGGAGTATGAGGAATGGAGTAATCTATTTCGATGCCTTTTTCTGCACACCAATCTCGGAAGCTGGTTGAGACATATTCTCCTCCATTGTCGCAGCGTAACTTATGAAGTTTCAAATTCCACTTATTCTCAGACTGTGCAATGTACTCCTTCAGAGCTCTGAGAGCGTCGCACTTCCTGTTCAGTAAGTATACTGATGTAAAATGGGTGAACATCCAAACATGTGACAAAATACTTGTTTTGGTCCCATGTTAGAGCTTCAACTGCAACAAGATCAGTATGCACTATTTGCAGAGGACGGGTAGCTCGAGTTTGATCATTCTGGAATGGCTTGCGTGTCTGCTTTGCTTCCTGGCCGACTGAACACTCGTTCATGCTGTCTTTTCTAAGAGTCAGCCCCTCAGCAAGAGTTGCAAGCCTCACCATGCCCCAATAGCTCAAATGGCCCAATTTCCTATGCCAGTCACCAATAGTGCTAGATGTGGTCAGTTTAGAGAAGTGATTCTTTTTTGGGTTTATTTCAACAAGATACAACCCTGAATTGTCTTTCTTCCCTGTCAGAATGACTTCATCATGTTTTGAGACTGTGACATAGTCATTTTCAAATTCAATTTTACCACCTTTGTTTGTGATAGCACTAGTGCTTAAAAGGTTTCGATCAAGGCCTGGTAAATACAGAACATCAGTGAGTGTACACTCAGCAGCCTCCACTTGTCCTAGAGCTTCTGCCTTCATAGATTGACCCTTTTTTGATGTATGCACCACAGTATTGGCAATGGATAGGTTGGTAAGCAAATTTTTGTCACATGACATGTGGGAAGTAGACCCTGAGTCCAGAATCCATTGATTATCTGACTTTGTGGCAGTATTTGTCTCATGAGCACACAGACTCTCTTCTTTTGCCAAAGAGTAGTTCAAAAAACTGGCTTTGTTTGCTCGGGCTTCATAGGTTTTCTTGAAGCGACAATACTGCTCTTCATGATTGGCCCTACTGCAAAAACCACAGGGTTCAAACTTTTTGGGCTTTTGACCTTGTTTCTTTGACTTTTCGCCATTTGATTTTGAGCTATTTTGATCGAGGAAAGAGCTTGGTTTCTTTGAAAAAAACTTCTTTTGTCCCTGTGCTTTGAAGGAAACGGGAGCACTTGAAGGCACATGGCGTTTTTCATCCCGTATCAGTCTGGTTTTCAAGTTGGCAAGCGTTTTTTCAGTCGTTGGGGTGGAGTCCCATGCCGTACTAAAATGTGGTTGAAAATGGTTCGGTAAAATTGATAAAATACGCGCGATGAAAATGTCGTCGTTAATCTTTGTTTCTGTTAGGTTGATTCTATACACGACATTCTCCAGCTTGCATAGGTTGGTTTGCATATCCGTGCTTGAATCGTATTGGAATGTGAAAAATTCCTCCAAAGAAGTGCATTTATCGCGTTCATCATCCTTATCAAACAGACGTTTCAAGTTGCGATACATATCCGCGGACGTTTCACAGTTCATAATGTGTATTTTGTTCCGCTTTTCAATGGTGAAAACTATGTATTTTTGCGCTTTAGCATCGCGCAACTTCCAGTCTCTCTTCTGCTGCTCCTCACTCTTATCATCGTATTTGTCAGTTCCGAGTACGATTCCGTCAAGATTAGAAGCTTTAAGCAGTATTAATAAATCAAACTTCCACAAAGCGAAATTACTGGCGTCTATGAGCTTCTCGCATTGATTAAGATCAATTTCTTTGCTCGCCATTTCCACTTGAGTAGGTTAGTAATGAGGAAGGTGACCTACCGAATGCTGTCTTCTTTGATATTACACTTATTTTCACTTAACTTTTGAACTTCTGGGCTCCATGACCTTTTGAGGTGGGATTTCAGTGGAAACAGTTCAACGAAATGAAATTAAACTGGTGTAATTACCGAACGGTGTAAATACACGAAAAGAACAAGTTCATGAACTTATCACATCGCAAAAGAGAGTAAGAAACGATAGAAGAAATCGATACTCCAATAAGTCACTATCGATAGGTAGGATCGATACACACATCGCAGGGATTCAAAATTACCCTCCAACACCAATGTTAACTACTTCGGTATGTGCACAGTTATTTAGTCCCACCAGTTTGAGTTCCCGAGGCGCCCAGATTTGATTGGACATTAGTTAAATGGTACAATAATATCAGATCAATCTGAAGAGCAAAACCTCTTTTTTTTGGCCTGACAATACATACGTAACTTGACAGAACTTGACAATACATACGATCTTGATAGAAACAACGGTAATGCCTATTTTATGCAATTAACAGGAAAGAGAGGAAAACGGACCAAGAAGTTACATCACAAAGAAGAGATATAACTCACCTTGACCACCTGACCGAAGGAGCCTTCACCCAGTTCTTCAATAACCTTGAAGTCATTCAGGAATCGCGAAGGTCCAATGCATCTCGTCATCATGCTACCCCAGCAAGGTGATACAGACAACGGCTAGAACAGAGAGGATGCAGTTTAATTACTGATTGAATTACCTATTGCTTTGATGCTAATCAGGTTCATCCAAAACTCTTCCCTGGTGGTCATACTGCACAAGTAACTGTTGAATAAGTCAATATGACCCTCAATTATTCCTCTCTTGATCCGCAAGTCGCAAATCCCCATTCATGTATCTAGTATTGCAATACATTAACGAGGTTGGATTTGTTAGGAAGTGAGAGCGAAAATTTGAAAGAGTTGGGCATCAATTCCTTGATAAAGACATAAACACCAGGTCCACTACATTAGTATTCCACCTCATCTTTTTCTATTCCTTTCATAATTAGTTGGTTGAAAATAACCTCTTCACAAAGGAGGTGGTATTTGCCCACCATCACAAATGCTCCCCATTGTGATGGTAAGATAGAATCGCTCCATAATGTAAAAGTACTTACTTCGAATTTAGGAGAGCCAATGTCTGGAACAACCTGATGTTCAGGCATATTTTTTCCATCGGAGGATGAGGAAGATCTGTGGGAAAAGATGAAATTTATTCAGTGGGAAGAAAACCAAGAGAAAGACAAAAAAAGGCCACAGACTCTTTCACAGGGTTGGTTATTTCTTGGACCAGGAGCATGGAGACCCAATCCAATCGATTCAGCAACCAATATTTGGTGGAAAATGATACCCCACACGCCTAGGTACCAGAAATCACGAAAACCCACTGTACGACTTCAAACCGAAAAATTTCAAGTCGTACGCTAAGAACGGACAACAGCCAGAAGACGCAATTCGTGTGAAATAAAAACAGACATCCGCCGCCGCATTTTCACACGGGTTCTGAGAAAACTCGAGAAAACTCGCCAACATTTTTTGGTCACAAGGCACAATCGAAACTCCACGTGCCTGGCGACTCAGCAATAGGGTGAACACCGCCCATCACCTGATTGGAGGATCCAAGATCCAACTACAGCCTGCATCACTGCAGAAGAATGCTCCTTCACCCCCACCCCCACCGCGGAGTTAGGTACTATTTCATGGACGCCTGAAATCAGACGATTGGCGAGACGAGGGGTGGGCTCAAAGGAAGACTTGCGCAAACTTTGGGCCCAGGAAGAACGAAGAAGAAATCAAGGAGACCATTCAATGTCCGAAAGGTGATGTGTATGCTTCTAAACCCAACAAGGCCTCTAGGATCGCGAGTCAAACCTGCACCTTGGAACCTGCACTCAACAGCAGCCACCCGAAGGTATCCAATCTCTCTGATCGGCTTATCAGAGGACCACACTCTCCGGCCACCAAGGAAGACGCGACGTAGGAAAGGACAGTAACTGTTGATTCAACTGGTTGAGCTGTTAGGTAGGAAATTTAGTATTAAGAGTTTCTTCAATAATAAGTTTTGCCAAACTTCTGAAGAATTCATTAACCATAAAATCAGTTGTTCTTTTTCTTTGTCCTTGCACATCCAAAGGTTGCATCCAGGTAAAGTGTTGGTAAAGGGATTTCTGGCAATGATGTCCACACAGAGGCAAACAACCGTCAGAAATTAAGATTACACCCTCTTTTGAAACATGTAGATGGATACCCATTTTGAATCATGCCTTCTTCCCAAGTGTAAGTGCAAAGTCTAGTCGAAAATGATACCTCACACGCCTGAATCGCCGAAAATCGATTTTTCAAAATACACATCTTGACCCCTACCCCCACCAAAATTTGGTCCGATCGGTCTAAAAACTTTCGAGAACCAACTAGAGCCGGAACGGGTTCCTGATTCGAATTTCAGATATATAGACAATTTTCTACTACCAAAATCGGCGTGGACGGCGGACAGCACAGGGCGGACGTACATTTACTTATTTTGATCCAGACACCTTGAAACACCCATAAAAAAATGTTGGACCAAATTGGAGATTGACTTTTTGCATGAATACATGGGTTGATTATTCGAGGAATTACCTACCGAAATGCCCCCAAAATGTCCTTTTTTTCCCAGCGCAGCCAAATCTAAGTTGTACAGCGGAAAATTTTGGTAGTGTAAGGTCATGTTCCATCCCTCTGCGCCCCATTTCCACTCATCATTATCTGTACCTTGCTTGAGGCATAGACCTCCAATGATGGAGACAGAATGGTGTATTTCGGAATTGTCTGCCTTCAATGTTCCACGACACTTTGGAAAGACGAAACTATCAATGAAAAGTAGGTATTGTTACCGGTCAATATCACGACAGTCAATATCTTCCTGGTCCGCGTTTTCAGGCCTCGACTTCTTCATAGCTTGTGTCTTAGATTGTTGAATCTGTCCAATCATCTCTTCGCTCTGAAACATAAGGAGAGCGTACCACTTCAATACACCTTCCAGCTTTAAGGTTTTGGAAGAAATCAGTTAGCGAAAAGGACGAGAGCCCGCAGAATGTATAATATATCGCTTTTCTCGTTGGGGAAATTATACCTTGAATTGAGACTAACGACAAAGTCTTAAGGACATGAAGTTATGAAAACATTCCCAGCTAAAATGTGCTCGTAAAGAGCATGATGTAAGTTGTAAAACCCAAGAATGTGAACGTTTTGATTACAAGAACTAGCTATCCATCCCCTTATAACGATCCCACATAGTGCCTCTGAGGCTACAAGAGAGGTGCTGCGGGTTTCAAATTCCTCTCTTGAGCGTCATTCTGTAGACGTTCTGCTGATGTAGCGCAATTGAGCCCCAATTTCGCCTCTGCACCGCCACTGAAAGTGTGACTTGTCTCCAGAGAAGGGACCAGGGCAGAGTAGACCACGCGGGGGCTCATTAGCGTTAAAAACCAATGATCTTTTGTGATTTTTTTTTTTTTTTTTTTTCAACAGGACTCAAAGTACTGTCAGTCTGTGGTCAAGTAATGCGGCTATATAGCGTTTTCATTTATACAATATTACACTAGAAGTTTTCTCACTTTCCGTTGTTCATCTTCCATCTTCTTCTGCAACTCTTTGGCCCTTGTTTCTTTGAGGTCTTAGTTGCTCTAGTCTGTCAATATGCCTCCTTCATACAGGGATATTGACTTGGGAGTATCGTAATGAAACAAAAAGTTCTGAAAATAAATCAAGCAGAAATTATAGAAGATCTAGTGCATATAGGTTAAATGGCCTCATCATGTGTGTGCTCTCGATGTTTACAATATGAACAACTATAAATTGTATCGAAATTATCGAATAGGCGAGGAAGGAATGGAGTTGCGCTATTCGTTCATGAAAGTCTCCAACAATTTCAACAAAATCGTAAATAGCGCTCTTTACCCTTCACCAGGCTCAAGAGGCTCTGCTTCTTCTACCATTAGTTCAACAGACGAACAGACGGTATTGGGTGCACCCAAATAATCAAAGAAGAGAAAGGCTCAGGGAGTACCACCGTCTATGTCGGGAGCTGCAGTCGCATGAGGATCGTTTTGTAAATAATTATTTCCGCATGTCGAGACAAAATTTCGAGGACCTACATGACCTCTTGAATCAACGCCTCTGTTTCCTTAGGCTGGCCGTCCACTGGACGCGAATTCGCGCGAAGAGGCGAAGTACGCGAATTCGCGTGAAGAGTTCAAACACTAGCATTCGTATAGGACCCCGTCCACTGCAAGCGCTGTGATCGCGCGAAGTCTGGCGAAGGCGAAGAGAACCAAACCAGTTTGTTTCCGAACGCGCGAACAGGCGAACCCGGTGATGGAAATCTATACCTGCCGCACCCTTTTACCTAACCCACATGTGTAGTCCCCATACTACTTCACTAAACAATGTACCTCATCTGTCTTTTGCACCCCATCATTGTAAATAATTAGAGTTGTTTTCCGAAAGCGACATTGAGACCCAAAACAGCTGATAGGACGGGCGAAACTGACAGGAATTCGCGTGCAGTGGACGGGGTTTCGACGCGCGAAGAGGCGTAGAGGCGAAAACTTGCGAATTCGCGTCCAGTGGACGGCCAGCCTTACTCATCTTCTTATGTAAAGTGGCCAAATAGTCTGCGGAACGCCCGAGTAACGCGCGCTATTTTGTATTTTAGTACAACACGAAAGGCTGCCGTTGCGTTAGTATACTTTCAGTAACAAAACACAAAAAAAAAAAAAAAAAAAAAAAAAAAAAAAAAAAAAAAAAAAAAAAAAAAAAAAAACGAAGGAAACAGAGGCGAGCGAGAGAACAAGGCGATTCGCGCGAATCGCGCAAATATATCTAAGAGGCTTCGCGTCGTCCAACAAAACAAAAACCCACTCATTTTCTACAAAGTATATTTGATTAAATATGAAAAGTGATATATAGGTACCTGGAAAAACAATAAATGAAGAGAATATTTACGGCTCAAGTTCCCTCATACAATTAATTCGAACTCATTCCGTACTTATAGTTTCTGAACATCACTCAATTTTTTCATAAATGGGACCAAAGGCCAAGTCGGCATGCCGCCGCCGATTCCTATATTGAGGACTCATCATGTTCCATAGAACCTCATGTTTCTGTATTTCGGAAAGTTAACGTATAACAACGTATAATAAACGTATATCACAACTGAAAATAACACCACGCTAACCAAAATAAAACACAACAAGGAATAACCAACCAATATTCGACAAGATGGTGGACAAGCCTTGAGGCATTGAGCGCACAAACCATCACATTTTTTAAATTCGGAATAAACTCTCTAGAACTCATCGAGGCAACAACGAGCGCACAAAATGCGAATGGCGTCAGGAGCCATAGAACAAGAAACGCAATCGTTCCCCATGAAACACCGAAAAACATAAATAATGAATCTGACTCACACAAGCGGGTACTCTTCTGATTATTTTATATGAAGATCGAATCCACGTACGTTCCGGGGGTCTTCATGGGGTGAAGC
Organism: Cyrtorhinus lividipennis; assembly: GCA_019603395.1. Taxonomy (NCBI): domain Eukaryota; kingdom Metazoa; phylum Arthropoda; class Insecta; order Hemiptera; family Miridae; genus Cyrtorhinus; species Cyrtorhinus lividipennis. Next base: position 20,064,952 of record CM034007.1, on the reverse strand, counting down.
GTGGCCCAAGAAATCTCACAAAGATACACTCCAATGGCTGATTCAATTCACTCAGAAGCGCAGGCTAGTCAGCGTAAATTGACTGGAAACAACAATGCTCTTGTTTTCTTCACAACAATTAAAATGTACGTAAGAAGGACAATAACGAAAACAATTTCAACCTGCTACTGAATTCAGAAGAAAACGGGAACCACAAACTGGCTTGCACTTGATGAAGTAAGAAATGGCGGAAGTCCGATTGGCGGTTAAGGAAATAATTTTCTCAGTAATTATCAAGCCGACTTGATGGCTACTGCGAGCAGAGAGAATCGGGAAACACACGGACCGCCTAGGAGAAGTGGAAGTTACGGCGACAGGCTATGCCGACAGTAGAAACAATGTTGCCAACAAAACGAAAAGAAAAGGACTGCAACCTAGTGTTACTTCTAGGCAATAAGATAGGGTAGGTAGCGACAAAGAATTTGCCCTCCATTCCTCGTCAAGAATTAATATTTTAATAATATATTAGTAAATAATATCATTTTATAAAAGCAAAAAATCGTATTAATTTCTTCCAGATCGTCATTAAATTTTTGCTTGTTTTCAAGCGCTTTGACATGTAACAGCAGATTAGGGGTGTGTCGGTCCAGGTAATTCTTAGGAACGGTTCCAACGGTTACAGTGACAATGACGTAATCGTTCCAACTTACCGGTACAGTTCCATTACCGGTACAGCAGGGTGTAACGTGGCTACCCCCTCCCACCCAAGAGAATCATTCTGTTCCCTATGTATTCATCAAGGAATTCAGATGAGTGTTACAAAAACATGAGAATTAAAGGGAATAATAAATTATATTGTAATTGGATAGGTACCTACTTACAAGTTAAGAATAATTGCTGATTCCTAATAATTGACGGTTCCTACCATCTCTCCATTTTACAGTGAAAACAGTTTTTTATTACAATTTAAATAAAGCAGCACTATTGTTTTCTTTCGGGGGTAAGCGAGCTCCTCCTTTCTGACAATATCAACCCAGCTTTTGAGAAAAGCTGCTCGCAGGGTACTCATGTTGCAACCACACACAGTCTCTCATCCACCACTTTTGATCAAACAGGGAATGATTGAGGAGAGGGGGACATTTCATCGGAATTGCACTAAAAAAATACAGAGTCCAACAAAACTCGGAATTGGACCTTCCCCATCAAGAGTTCTGATCATATCGATACCAAACCGACCCCTTGCCAGTCCGTGGAACCGTACCGGTAAAGGCCGGGGTCTTGTCACTGCTTGGAACCGTTCCAATGTGAGACTCGGTTACACAGTCCCGGTACCACTGTACCAACACACCACTCTGATATTAACATTTTCGTCTAATAAACTATAGTACCCAGGACAGTACTTGCATTAATTTGCCTTTTCTTTTCCTTATTATTAGGAATATTTAATAGAATTTAGCAAGAAGGCTTTGAAGTTGCATCATAGATAGAAATGTTATGGTAGAAGGTTGTCATTTTATGTTAGGAAGGCTGATCTTCTCATTTTATATGAAATCATGAATCTAGATGTTGTTAGAAGGATAAAAAATGCATCATATAAAAATATCATGTTCCTTCAGTCAGGTTATGTGAGTACCCATGTAGAAAGATGCAACCAGGAGCATCATATTATTTTCAATTATGTGAACCCCATGTGGATTTAAACACTCCTGAAGATTTAACAGAGTTGCTGAGTTTAGCAATGAAGCCAAAGATCTAATAAATGATTCCTCTACTTATTAAAATTAGAAAATAACTTACCTAGAATGATGAGCCTTTTTGAAAAGCGTCAGTAGAGACAGCAACCAATACCAGACAATTATGAAGATGCTCTGATGTGATTTAGGTTGTGAGTTCAACTCACTGATCCAATGTCCAATGAAAATGGAGCTTTCTGCTCGCCCTCATCTGATTGGTTGTATCCAAGCAGCGAGGTTGTTATTTCTAATTTTTGCGTTCTTTTGTGGAAACAGGTTGCTCAACAACAACGAAATAAATGCTGGGAGCGCTAACGTCGGTAAGTAGGATTAGACCATTTTATATGAAAGATATGAATATTATAGAAGCCTGGCTTCTGGATTCAACCTGGAAAATATGGAGTATTGCGATGAATGGTAAAATATATTTTTTGAAATTGATCTCCTTGACAAAAACACTGGAGTACCCAAGTAGGTACATCTCCTGTTGAGCTGAGGTTCAAGTCATGTAGGTAACTTTTTCCTCCCAACTGAGTAGATGCAAGGATGAGAGTATTAGGATCTTTATTGAGAATATTAGGAATTTTCTTATTTTAATTTTGTATGTTACATGGCATAAGGAGAATTTATAATAGTAGATTTAGGGCGACAAGTAGTTAATTGTGCCATAGGGTTACAAAGTTGGTAGATCTGACAACCCAAGATGTTTGAGGAGACAAGGGTGCCTGGTCATCCAATAACTTTCTGTTCCCTAGGTATTCATCAAGGAATTCAGATGAGTGTTACAAAAACATGAGAATTAAAGGGAATAATAAATTATATTGTAATTGGATAGGTACCTACTTACAAGTTAAAAATAATTGACAAAGGTTCCTACCATCTCTCCATTTTACAGTGAAAACAGTTTTTCATTACAATTTAAATAATGCAGCACTATTGTTTTCTTTTGGGGGTAAGCGAGCTCCTCCTTTCAGACAATATCAACCCAGCTTTTGAGAAATGCTGCTCGCAGGTACTGACGTTGCAACCACGCACAGTCTCTCGTTGGCCACTTTTGATACAAAAAAATCTGCAAATTCTTACACACGGGTTGGTTATTCCTCAAATGGGGGAAACAGTGGGTGTGGCGGGTCCCAGACCCATTCCAATCGATTCAGGGTCCAAAATTTAGTGGAATATGATACCCCACACGCCTAGGCACCAGAAATCCCGAAAACACATATATTCAAAATGGGTAATATATACCCAATTTGACCCATAACTTCTTCCAGTGGGTGCCAATCGTTCTGGGACCCATTTAATTATTGGATTCAGCGTCCAAAATTCAGTGGAAAACTATACCCCACACGCCTAGGTAGCAGAAATCCCGAAAACACATATTCAAAATGGGTAATATATACCCAATTTGACCCATTAATTCTTCCAGTGGGTGCCAATCGTTCTGGGACCCGTTTCATTGGATTCAGCGTCCAAAATTTAGTGGAAAATGACACCCTACTCGCCTAGATCGCCCATAATCTCGAAAATCCATTTTTCAAAAAACACATTTTGACCCCCCCCCCCCCTCCCCCAATTTGGTTTGATCGGGCTAAAAAGTTTCGAGGACCCGTCTTGGCCGAGAACAGACCCCTGACCCAAATTTCAGATTTTTAGAAAGATTCCTACTACAAAAAACGGCGCGGACGATGGACGGCGTACGGCGGACGGACATCGACCTTTTTTGATCAGGACATCATGAAACGTCCAGAAAAAAATTTTGAGCCAAATCGGAGAGGTTGACCTGTATCAACTTCATTGAATCTGTCTGAATATTAGTAAAACTGTTGTGGGATAGAAAATGGAAACAAGTTCACTACATCCTGATGGCTGTTGAGGGAATTTGTAACTCCAGGACTGACAGTGCCCCTCTCTTGCTGTCTTCAAGAGCCTGTAAGTGAGTCCTATGCCAACCCACTGCCATTGAATAAAACAGCGTGCCAGGACAAGAACCCCAAATCTCATCGCCACACACAGGTGAGAGAAACATTAACAAGCCGAGCTAATAACAGTGAGGCTCACCACCTAGAAAGTAGTTGTGAAAGACTTCATCGCTGTTTATAATTTTAAAACAAGCATTTATCAAACACTATCGTACCGCCCTTCTCTTGCTTTCATTATTACAGCGGTGTTTGGAACCATTGGCCCATTGGCTATGTAAGCACATCACTATTGCATCAGGAATTGGAGGTGGAACAATAGCATTCCAACTGCTCCTCCTTCTCCAAGCCATAATCGCATCTGTCAAAAACAACAAGACAAGCTGCTGAAGTATGGAAGCCTGTAATACGTAAATGAGCACATTTGTGATCCTAGGAGCTCACCACCTTAGTATTTAAATCGTCTCACTCCAGTTAGTAACATTTAGATGCAACAAAGCCCCGATTAGCTAGCCACCCTTTCAAACAGTGGCAACTCATTCATTCTCTATCAGAATAAAACCTTGCTCAAATATAATCTTGTTGACTAATCGTAAGAATAAGGAAAGGGTAGAATAGAAACATCTACAATTTGAAAAAATCATTTTTTATACAAAAACTTGTAACATCTTAAAAGCATACAAGATCATCATCACTTCAGATTCTCCATAAAGTCTCTAGGGAAGTTAGGCTGTCGGTATGACACAGTCAAAAACATCAAATATACTCTAAAAAATTAACAAAAGTACCCCCGCAGGTACCTACATACACAAGTCTGACTAAAAATTGAACAGTGAAATTGCTGTTGACACTGGGGCAGCTTTCAGAATAAAAAAGTCAAAACATCAAATAAACTGTATAGAACGAAAATAAGGATAGCAAAATACATGCCAAAATTTACAATAAATTAAAAATACTCAGGAAACACAAAATTTGTTTATTTCAAACATTATTTCAGAATATCAAAAATATCAGATAAAACGAATAGATTGGGTACAAGATTGCCATTGAAATCACATGGCGGTAGATTCAAGATTGGTTCTCTGACTCAAATACAAAATTGGTTCCTATATCAACTGACTGTAGGTACCTCTCTGACTTCATTCATTGACTAAAACTATCAATGTTAAACTATCAAAATTGTTTGGAGAACATAGAAAAATGCTTAGAATACATCCTTTTCGAATTATTGAAAAGAATGAGTGGCAGGTTTATCTTTCAAATGGCATCACATTATGACTTTATAACTGTTGTCAAAAAGGCTATATAAAATTATCACAGAATTTTGGTCCAGTCTCTTCAAATCCTCAATTTGCTTGGACAGCTTCTGGATCAACTTTTTGCATGATGGGTACCTGAAAAGGAAAAAAAATGGTAAAAACAGTATACCTAAATGAAGAATATCAAGTTGTCAAAGAAAGATATTGAATTAAGCCAATAATATGGGGATGGGTCTGCTGGACAATATTAAATTATTAGGAAGAATGTCCCAAGGTTGAAGATTTAAACTTTGCCTAATAACATTGGCTGGATGAAGTCTAAAGCCGCGTACACACTTGTAACAAACTCCCGTTCCGATCCCCGTTCCGCTCCTCCGTTCCGAACATTTCAACGAACTTTTCGTCGTAACATCACAGCGCTCCAAACGTCGTTCCGCTCCGAATCGGGGACTAGAGGGCGATCGGGAGAATCAACCGCTCCTCATTTCAGTCATGGCTTCTAAGTAAAATGTATAGGTATAGGTGTAGGAGCGGGAGAACGTTCGGGGGAGCGGAGCGGCTCAACTACACCCCGTCCACACTAGGTTCAGCCCACTCCGAACATTCCTTTGATGCGGAGGGAAAAACCGCCAACAAGCCGATCGAGCTCCGCTCCGATCGTCTTTCCTTTGATGTTTTGCCGCCCCGTACCTGGAATCGGAGCGGAACGGGGATCGGAATGGGAGTTTGTTACAAGTGTGTACGCGGCTTAAGGCAAGTTTAGGAAGGGGAGGGGGCTTAGATGGCCATACAGAAGAAATCTAATTAGTTATAAAGAGTTTTTATAATTTTACTTTCCATTATTTGAGGAGGGCTCCTGTGTTTTCTATTGATGAGACATATGGTTTCTCGTACACTATGCAGAAGATGAGCATGTGCAACAGTGATAATACAGCCCCGCCCCTAATGGCAACATCCCATATGAAAATCAGGCGGTTGAGCTTTACAAGGTTTCCCAGATATAGTTCATAGAGCACCAAAGAGGGGAAAGGGTAATCTTATTGCTTTACTTTTTCACAAACAGAATACCTTTTACAAGCTTGGTCCAAACTTTGGGATACGTCTTCAAACTCAATCAAACTGGAGATTACTTTGACGAACTCTCTTTCCTTGACTTGCAAAGCCAGAACATCAATGCTCACTGTAGAAGAGAGTCTTTGGATCACAGTAGACAGATTCTCATTCACCTAGAACGAAACATTGCCCATAACTGAAGATGAATGCTCTGCTGCATTAATAAAACAATAGTCAGTGATGAGTTCATGGATGATCGAGAGCAACATCTGGACCAATGTAGGTTAAGGCCCTGCAGCACACTCCTCTCAGTGAACTGTACTGTTGCTATAAAGTATTATGTGCTTCCAAGGTTAACAGAGCCAGAATTTGATGGCATTGATTATTGAGACCAGCGGGAGTGTATCAAGTTTTTTCTCTGCAGAAACATCTACATCAATAAGTTCTAAAATATTACTCTGTAGGTTTCTACACACATAGGCGGGCTGACCAATGTGGACAGACTTTATGACAAAGGAAACCAGGATCACCTGCTGATTAAAATAAACAAAGGTTTACTCCTTTATATTGAGTCATATTCTTTCTACCAATACTCAATATTAATTTATACATCTTGCCTAATCCAGTATTGTTGAACAGTATTTTGCTGTGATAGTTCAAATATGTCTAGTTATGTATTTTTCGGCTGTTTAACTAAATGACAATTGAAACGACAGTGGTGCTCCTACGGAACAACTAATAATGGTACCTTTGACCTCACCTTAATTACAACTTCTGTATTACAGGGCCTTTGATGAACGAATGCAATGGCAATTAAACACATCTGATTTTTGGATGATGATCACCTACCTGGGTCTCATAAATTTTCATATTACCCATGTTGATTTTTTCCGTTGAAATGAAATGGATAGTAGGAACTTTCACCATTGGCCGAGATGTAGAAATTGTGGCCTCTTGTTTGAACAGTTTTGACAAATGTTCTACAACGTCACTGGAATTCATCTTTTTTTCACTCGATTTGCTGGAAAAATGATGATAAATGCAGGGATTTCGATTGATGAAAAATTTAAATGTACATCAGCATCCATAACCCTTTATCCAAAATTGTGTACCTCTCCTTGTTCAGACAACGAACTCTAACAATCCCTGGTTCATTAGCTTTGAAGAGGAGCAAAACCGTTACGCCCAACTGGGCACACAAAGATTGAATTTCATCCATAGTCTGTAAAACAAGCAAAATAAAGAAATGTTAATTGAAAAAAAAAAAAAAAAAAAAAAGCCAAAGGAGTCATAAGTAGTTTTGGCGGGAACACAAACCGAGGATCTCCATCCTATTCCTTTGCCGATGCTCTGTTGTAAAATGAACCTTCATTATCAGAATATGATTTATCACTAAGGTCTGTGTAGCGCACAGAATCTTGAATGTATATTGTGCATTTTCAACGAACTGAATCAAGCCTATTCCAATAATTATATCAAAGTAAGATTGCACCCAAACCAATTTAGTAGATGTGCGCCTTTTCATAATTATTACGGAGGAGTTATCAACATACAGGCAGGTCCTGGCAGGTAGTGCAGAAATATTTTTTATTTACTATTTATTAAGAATATTTTTATTTACTCACCACAATCAATTGAAGTGAGGAACAACTAGCTGGTTGAACTCAAGTCTTGCTCCCAATAATCAATATTGATGATGTCGATATATAATACCATCCATGAGATTTTGCTGGCTGGATTGTGACGTTAAATCTGGCCTACAGGGCTGGAAGCACCTGTGGCTTGACCTCCAATATGTTTGGAGGGGGCCTCAGCAGCCTACCTGGTGATGCCGCAGGCTGACTCATGGGTCCGTCCCACCCTAGACACCCCTGGTTTGCCGAGTCTCGAATTGGTAGTCCGCTAGGATTCCTGCTACCATTGACTAACAGATCACGAGTGTCGGCCTTCAGCACTTTTCTCTAGGGCCTCTAGCCACCTCAACAACACTTCTTTGCCTTCAGCTCAGCAATGAATTTTTGGCATTCTGCTCACCCCTCTCATTCTTGTCACCAGCATTCTGTTACTTTTGCCCACAAAGAAGAAATGGACTATCAAGGCAAACTTTGCTTACCATGGGTACGACCTAAGAGGAGGGTCCCCAACCAAAGAGCGCAACTATAAAGGCCAAACAGACCATAATTGCACTCCAAGACCACATGACTCCATGTCAAGATATAATTTATTTCCCAGTATCAACAAGATGAAGACTTGTACAAAAAGAATACCCGACCAAAAGAACTAACCTGCAAGGTACTGGAAAAGTAGATTCTCAGATTCATGCCCCACAGTTCTCGAAGCAAAGAAGTGCAGTCTGCAGTTCTTCGGAAGGCGCCAAGGGAGCAAAAAAGCACATCCGCAACAGATGGTCCGCCGTTTTCGTCAACGAGAGAGACCACATTTTCCAGGTTAATAGTGAACCCAGTAACGCACCTTACAGGTTTTGAGACATCTTTGGATGGAATTTTTTGTCTGTGAAAACACACAAAACAAATAAAACGGAATTATCAGACCATTTTGATTCAGGAACAAAATAGAAGCAGACCCTTGAGGGTACAATTCAACAGGCACAATGCTAAAACACGAGCTGTGTGAGGTTTCGAGGTTTTGGAATGCTTAAAAATACACCGTTAACGCGTCTCTAGATTTCACGTCAACCACATTGCACTGACAAAGGACATTGTTACTGAAGATGAAGGAGGGATGCTAACGGTCAACACACAGTTTTAATAAAAGACCATCTTTACATAAATGGGAAGAAATTGATTGAAGTAGACACCTCAAAGTCATCTGAAGCAGACAGTGAAAAGTGATTGGAATGGCTTACCCACTAATACACTAATTAAAACACCTACTAATACAAAAGCCAACATTGTTATGAAACATATACGTAATATTTTGTGAAAGCCTGGCAGTCTGAAGCATTTTTGAATTCGACCTAACATCTGATCTAGACTAAGTTACTAATTTACAACTATTTCAGTTTCATACCTCATTTCCTCGAGTAGGCCGTCGTACCTGCCTCCCGAAATAATGTTGCATTGTTCAACACTTTTTGACTTGCCCTTGGTCTCGCACTTGACTTGAAACAGGACACCGGTAAAATGATTCGGATTCTTCATGAGAGATGGTCTAATGATGATAGGACACTGAAAACAAAAATGGATAAGTACCAGGTATGCCAAAATGGCATACTATTGAACCTAAGAAACACTTAGCTTCGCATGGTATAATTATTTTTATACAAGAAGTGTTCATTATTGCAAGACAAGGGCTGGCAGAAATTAGCATGGAAAGAACACCTACAGGCATTGCAAGAGCAGAACATTCTGTCATGACCTTCTGAAGTAGTTCAATCGCGCGCTGGCATTCTTGGAAACGTTCATAAGATCGAACAAGGTCCCTCAGAGCCTCAATGACCACTTTGGCATCCCCCTCAATTTCGGTCCAAGAAGAAATGATGCTAATTGCACTGTCAGACAAGGGCAATGATTTCAGGTCAACCTTCAAAAAACTCTCACTCTGAAAAGAATAGTTTTCGTAATTATATCGTGAACGGCTTTATTATCTATGTCATGATATCAACTGAAACCTTTCGGAGGTTTCTTGACATAAAAATAGCGGTAGCTGTATTGCTAAACGGAATTTCAAATTTCGTACCATTGCTTTAATGATGGTATTTCGAGTTTCAGTGTTATCGGCGGCTGTCAATGAGTTAGCAACGCATAACTCAATCAATGTAGATATTAGAGTGGAATGGTTGAGGTAAATGGTGCAGTTCCTTAAATACTGCGGGAACGCATTCATGATATCTTTCAGGACGGCGAATACCTCAATTTCTGGCATCATATCCCCTGAAAAGGAAGAAGAATCAATTTCATCAAGTTTGTATCTCTCGAATCACTCGCTGCAGCTGAGAAAATGAAAAAAGTCAAACAACCCTCCTAAATTTGGTCCGATCGGGCTTACAAGTTTCAAGGACCAACTAGAGCCGAAAAAGAGTCTAGGACACTCCACACTCATTGTATCCCCCCATTTTCTCTATGCGTCTGGTCCAAGAATAACCAACCCCTGTGAAAGAATTTGCAGCGTTTTGGTTGGTTGTTCCTTGAATAATCAACCTATGTTTTCATGCAAAAATTAAACCTTCCCCTTTGCCCTAACAATCTTGTCTAAGGTGTCTAGATAAAAATACACAAATGTCCATCCGCCACACGCCATTATTAGTAGTAAAACATTTTCTACAAAGCTAAAATTTTGGTCAGGGACCCACCCGTTTCCGGTCTAGTTAGTCCTCGAAACCGTTCAGTCCATTCGGACCAAAATTGGGAGGATTGAGAGGAGGGGGGTTAAAATGTGTTTTGTGAAAAAGGCGTTGGACTTCCGAGATTTTTGGCGATCCAAGCATATGGGGTATCATTTTCCACAATTTTCCCTCATTTTCTCCATTCTCCTAGTCTGAGGAATATCAAAACCCTGTAAAAGATGAATTCAATTAGAGGGGTCCCGGTTGGTGCTCATCGGAAGAGGTTATGGGTCAAAATGGGTATCTATCTACCTATTTTAAATGAGGGTTTGATATTTCTGGTCCCTAGTTGTGTGGGGTATCATTTTCCCACTGAACTTTGGACGCTGAATCGATTGAATTAAGTCTCCATGCACCTGATCTGAGGAATAACCAACCCCTGTGATAGAAATTGCAGCGAATTTGGTTGGTTATTCCTTGAATAACTAACCTATGTTTTCATGCAAATGGTCAGCCTCTCCGATTCGGCTCAAAATTTTTTTCTGGACGTTTCATGGTGTCTAGATCAAAAAATGTCAATGTCCGTCCGCCGTACGCCGTCCACGCCGTTTTTGGTAGTAGACAATTTTTTAAAAATCTGAAATTTGGGTCAGGGGTCTGTTCCCGGCCTAGGACGGGGTAGGGGTCAAAATGTGTTTTTTGAAAAATGAATTTTGAGATTTAGGGCGATCTAGGCGAGTGGGGTATCATTTTCCACTAAATTTTGGACGCTGAATCCAATGAAATGGGTCCCAGAACGATCGGCACCCACTGTAAAAAGTTATGGGTCAAATTGGGTATATATTACCCATTTTGAATATGTGTTTTTGAGATTTCTGGAACCTAGGCGTGTGGGGTATCATTTTCCGCTAAATCTTGGAAGCTGAATCCAATTAAGTGGGTCCCAGGACGACTGGCACCCACTGGAAGAAGTTATGGGTCAAATTGGGTATATATTACCCATTTTGAATATGCGTTTTCGAGATTTCCGGTACCTGGGCGTGTGGGGTATCATTTTCCACTAAATTTTGGACCCTGAATCGATTGGAATGGGTCTGGGACCCGCCGCACCCACCGTTTTCCCCATTTCCCCCATGTTTTAAATAAGTTTCCATTCGCCTGGTCTGACGAATAACCAACCCCTGTGTAAGAATTTGCAGCGTTTGAATACATATGTGTTTTCGAGATTTCTGGTACCTAGGCGTGTGGGGTATCATTTTCCACTAAATCTTGGACGCTAATTCCAATGAAGTGGGTCCCGGAACGATTGGCACCCACTGTAAGAAGTAATGGTCAAATTGGGTATATATTACCCATTTTGAATATGCGTTTTCGAGATTTCTGGTACCTGGGCGTGTAGGGTATCATTTTCCATTAAATTTTGGATCCTGAATCGATTGGAATGGGTCTGGGACCCGCCGCACCCACTGTTTCCTCATTTCCCCCATGTTGAAGAAATGAGTCTCCATGCGCCTGGTCCGAGGAATAACCAACCCCTGTGTAAGAATTTGCAGCGTTTTTGTTCTTGACATCGTGAAACAAAAAATGTCCGGGCAATTGGAGATGGTCAAACCCCCCATGACCTTGAACATGTAAACATTGATTCTTGAAGGTTGATCATTCAAGGAATAACCTAACGAAAATATGTAAATTCTACCTAAATGGCGTGTTATTCCTTAGTGCAAGAGTATGGGGAGAACTGTGAGTGCCCAGGATTTATTCTAATCAATTTAGCAAATTTAGTGAAAAATAAGAAGTAAAAAACATCTAAAAACCATTTTGACCACTCCCTAACTAGAGCCAAATAAAAGGTCCCAGACCAAAATTTCAACATTAGAGAAGAATCGACCACCAAAAAAGGTGTGATGGTGGACTGTATACTGCACATGGTGCGCAACGGATGGCACACCACAGACGGCGTTAGGTTTCTTCAATCTGGGCGTATTGTAACGCAATATTTCAAACTTTGGGGAAAACCCAGCAAGAAAACAAGTTGATTATTCAAGGTATAATAAACTAAAAAGGCTGGAATCGGGTATCCACACCTAGTCTATTGATAACGGCGTTTCTTTGATTAAATGTTGTATGTTAACTAAATTTAATGCTCACCCCAGGATGATGATACAATGTCAAAGCTGCACTCGTAAACTTCACGAGGATGGATTCCCACGGGCATTTCCTTGAATAATTTGTCAATTGCGTACCTTTTGAATGTCATGACTGACGGGTTCTGGACAATATAGCTGTAAAATGGAAACCAAAAAAATTACACGACAGTAGTCATTAGGCATCACACAAAAATACAGGACTCAATTTTGGAATACAATATGGCGCATTGTTCACCAGAAATAGAATCATGAAACTGCACAGGTGAAACAACCACCATGCATCATTTCCTTTTTGGTTGGTTATTCCTTGAATAATCAACCTATGTTTTCATGCAAATGGTCAACCTCTCCGATTCGGCTCAAATTTTTTTTCTGGACGTTCCATGGTGTCTAGATCAAAAAACGCTGCAAATTCTTACACAGGGGTTGGTTATTCGTCAGACCAGGCGCATGGAAACTTATTTAAAAACATGGGGGAAATGGGGAAAATGGTGGGTGCGGCGGGTCCCAGACCCATTCCAATCGATTCATTTAGTGGAAAATGATACCCCACTCGCCTAGATCGCCCAAAATCTCGAAAATTCATTTTTCAAAAAACACATTTTGACCCCTACCCCGCCCAAATTTGGTCCGACCGGGCTGAAAAGCTTGGAGGACCGTTCTAGGCCGGGAACAGACCCCTGACCCAAATTTCAGATTTTTAGAAAGTTTTCTACTACCAAAAACAGCGTGGACGGCGGATACGGGGTACGGCGGACGGACATCGACCTTTTGGTTGGTTATTCCTTGAATAATCAACCTATGTTTTCATGCAAATGGTCAACCTCTCCGATTCGGCTCAAAATTTTTTTCTGGACGTTTCATGATGTCCTGATCAAAAAAGGTCAATGTCCGTCCGCCGTACGCCGTCCGCCGTACGCCGTCCGCCGTCCGCCGTCCGCGCCGTTTTTGGTAGTAGAAAATTTTCTAAAAATCTGAAATTTGGGTCAGGGGTCTGTTCCCGGCCTAGGACGGTCCTCCAAGCTTTTCAGCCCGATCGGACCAAATTTGGGCGGGGTAGGAGTCAAAATGTGTTTTTTGAAAAATGGATTTTCGAGATTTTGGGCGATTTAGGCGAGTGGGGTATCATTTTCCACTAAATTTTGGACGCTGAATCCAATGAAATGGGTCCCAAAACGATCGGCACCCTCTGGAAGAAGTTATGGGTCAAATTGGGTATATATTACCCATTTTGAATATGTGTTTTTGAGATTTCTGGAACCTAGGCGTGTGGGGTATCATTTTCCGCTAAATCTTGGACGCTAATTTCAATGAAGTGGGTCCCGGAACGATTGGCACCCTCTGGAAGAAGTTATGGGTCAAATTGGGTATATATTACCCCTTTTGAATATGCGTTTTCGAGATTTCCGGTACCTGGGCGTGTGGGGTATCATTTTCTACTAAATTCGGGATCCTGAATCGATTGGAATAGGTCTGGGACCCGCCGCACCCACTGTTTCCCCATTTCCCCCATGTTGAAGAAATGAGTCTCCATGCGCCTGGTCCGAGGAATAACCAACCCCTGTGTAAGAATTTGCAGCGTTTTGATCAGGACATCATGAAACGTCCAGAAAAAAATTTTGAGCCGAATCGGAGAGGTTGACCATTTGCATGAAAACATAGGTTGATTATTCAAGGAATAACCAACCAAAAGATCAATGTCCGTCCGCCATACGCCGTCCACGCCGTTTTTGGTAGTAGAAAATTTTCTAAAAATCTGAAATTTGGGTCAGGGGTCTGTTCCTGGCCTGGGACGGTCCTCCAAGCTTTTCAGCCCAATCGGACCAAATTTGGGCGGGGTAGGGGTCAAAATGTGTTTTTTGAAAAATGGATTTTCGAGATTTTGGGCGATCTAGGCGAGTGGGGTATCATTTACCACTAAATTTTGGACGCTGAATCAAATGAAATGGGTCCCAGAACGATCGGCGCCCACTGGAAGAAGTTATGGGTCAAATTGGGTATATATTACCCATTTTGAATATGTGTTTTTGAGATTTCTGGAACCTAGGCGTGTGGGGTATTATTTTCCGCTAAATCTTGGAAGCTGAATCCAATGGAGTGGGTCTAAGGACGATTGGCATCCACTGGAAGAAGTAATGGGTCAAATTGTGTATATATTACTCATTTTAAATATGTGTTTTCGAGATTTCTGGAACCTGGGCATGTGGGGTATCATTTTCCACTAAATTTTGGATCCTGAATCGATTGGAATGGGTCTGGGACCCGCCGCACCCACTTTTTTCCCCATTTCTCCCATGTTGAAGAAATGAGTCTCCATGCGCCTGGTCCAAGGAATAACCAACCCCTGTGTAAGAATTTGCAGCGTTTTATTATAGTAGATTTCCCAGAGAGGTCACTAGTAGAGCTTGGAAAACGACTGGGTTGTTTTCTCTCATGGGAAAATTTATTACGCCGATTAATCCAATAGGAGAATAGGGGAATAGGGGATTTTTAATCCTGAGAGGAATAAAAGTGTTAGGTAGGCGAAACATTTGGCAATTATAATTGAGATGGGAAATAAGGATTGACTTGGCCGGTTTTAATGCAGTTTCATAATAGTATCAGTCTGCAAAGGATCTTGAAATCTTTGGTTAAATTATGTTGAAAATTACCGAGCAAACGACATTTGTAGATTGGAGGTGACATGGACAATGCCGCCATTTCTGGTCATTAATGTGACACCGTCGCTAGGCCCCTGACCAGGAGTGAATAGCGGAGGTGAAAAGGAAACAGCCCCGTAATGGCGGAAGATCGGTTCTAATTGCTTCACCACAAGATCCAAGGACGAGGTGAAGCAAAAAGGACGGGATGTTGACATGTTGTAAGTTGCTTCAAAAGTTGGAAGCATTTCCTTGAAAGAAAAAACAATTTTCAATTAATAATACATTAAGGAATGCTCTGTCTTCTTTGGATATTTACAAATATGTTAAGGCGAGAGTTCAATAGTGGATAATCATGAAAAACCTGATTGAAGCACGACGCTATCAAGTATTTGTAGTCTTTTGATTGTGGATTGCTCAACGTTCTGTTCACGACATCTTTGACTTCACCCTCGTCCAACTTGACTGTGAGCAAGCAATCGTAGGACAGTAGGGTCTGTGCGGATGGCCTTGCTTTGCTATCATGAGTTAACATCGATCTGAGGAGTTGTACAATGGGCAAATGTGGATACCAGAGTAGATGGTTATAGGCTGATACAATATACAAAAAAAATCGAATTTGGTGGTACAGGCTGTTGCTTACATGATGATTTTGCGTTCATTGGCCTTTTCTAGATATGGGAAATCAGGTGGGAAGATGATTTCTGGCTCTCTCAAGTTTATAAGTGTATTTAATCGTTCCATCGATGTTGTGAAGGGGGCGTGCACCATTTCAAAAAATATAATCCCCAAGCTATATATATCAACCTTCTGAAATAAAAAGCAAAATTACAGCGTCAGTTTTCAAAGTGTAATAGGCAACGAAGTAGGCTATCTTTTGAGATGTAGAACCATACCTGGTTGTAATGTTGTCCACGACTGTCGTCGTCTAGCTCAGGGGCGGCATACATGGCCGTTCCTACACGGCCAGTTCGGGAAACATCTTTCGTTGAATCAGTACAATCCGTGGAGTCCGAGCTAGCGGACTGGTTCGAACTCATCCTAGGCCAGCAAAAATACATTATTAATTGGTTATCTCCTGAAAATTGGAGTTCTTGGCAGCGATTGAGAAGATGACATTGGAAGGGTGATCATTGACATGCATGGCTAGCAGGAATAATATAGCTGGACCTGAAAATTTGCAAATCACTGAATTGGGCTTCCAAATAAAGCAATGTGATCACGAAACGTGTGGAGGACCAATGAAGACAAGGAACTATTGGCGTAAACACTCTCGTTGCCAAGAAAAGTAACCACATTTGGAGCCAGGATAATGAGACCTAGATACTACAAAAACAATCAAAAGTGTTCTCTCTGTGAATAAAGGCTGGACTTGATTGGAGTCAACAGCCCTCAATCTCAACCTACTAATTAGTTGATACATATGTGGTGGTACGTCAGTTCAATTGACATAATAAATCGAAATATTGTTTTAATGTAAAATAAGGATGGTGGTCTTCTTACTTATGAGATTTACTGGTTGTAGCAAGCCCAAAGTCACCAATTTTTACGTGGTCGTTGTTGTGCAGAAAGATGTTGTCTGGTTTCAAGTCTCGATGCATGACTCGTTGGTGATGGATATAATTAACTCCCTCAACAATTTCTCTGAAGAGTCTCCAAACTCTATCCAAATCATTGTAAAGCCCGTGGTCAATAGCAATTCTAAGAAAGAAAAAAAATGTTGGGATGAATGGATGAATTTTTTCCTCATCGCGTAAGTTGGTAAAATAAGGTGCAGGGAAACTCATAACTATGGGTGGAGCGAATAAATTATGGTATCCTACCCTTGTGGAAGTTGCCTAGCAAGTAAATTATTCATTTGTGAGTGCTTTTATCTTCCTTTTATGTGCTCATCTTGCAGGGCACTTGTCAGGAGTTTGAGCATGAACATACATACTAGTGAAGCGTATTATCAATTCATTAGGACTCACTCATTTACTGTTTAGGACAACTGTTGGGCTTTTCTCATTTTATTCACACTACCCATAATTCAAATTCCTTTTAAAGAGGGAACCAAACCTCAATGTATCCTTGGCACACAACTCCATTTGAATGTAGACGTAAAGGAGAGGTTTGAGAGTTGCATCCGACTTTTCGGATTCGCCGCCTAAAGTGCTTTCATCATTGGTAGGCTCACCAGAACTGGACCTAAAAGGGAAAAGAATGTTTCTTCAGGAATCTGTAACATGGACCAACCTCGAAGGTAGGCCAATGAGCATAACAACAACACACATTCTTCTCAACTCTGACCAAACGTTAATAGCCTGGCCAATTTGATGATGCGAGGGTTCTGAATACAAACTATGGATCCTTGGAATCACCCACTGTTAAGAACGTTTTGTATTTGTGTAAATAACATCAAGCATCAAATAAATAGTGGCCACTGGCTAAGAGAAAAAACAGCACATTTGAATTGAACTCGGACGGGGGCAAAGACAAGCGTCCGAACATTCGTGAAACGCCTCAACACCGCGGCCACTCTAAACTGCCTCCAAGAAAATACGGGGTACTTCACCGAGACTTACAAACGCCAAATGATAGCTCAACTGGAAACCGATATGGAACTCCTCGAAATCTTCTCACATAACTAGATCTTTTTGCATATCTTCTTCTCTTATCCAGTAGTTTCCAAACATACATGCATTTATTCTCAATTTCCTTGTTATCCTAACTCTTCCTGAGTAGGCTATTTGAGAGCCATCTTAGGACCGAACCAAATGGCAAATTCGTATTACATTATGTTGGTTGTTTTAGTGCCGACTTAGGTCTGCACAATACAACACAATTTATTCCCTATGAGTGCCAGCTTAACTAGTTCAAATTCGATATCTTCCTTCGTCATTGTTATAGTGCCGTCTTTGGCCTACATGTATTAATCACTTGGGCAGGAAATTAAATTCTGCTAAAACTTATGAGTAAAGAAATATTATTGCTTAGAAACCCTGAGAAAGTGTTTAACACCCACCATCACTCAAAAATTCATAGAATTCATCGAGGTCATCTAAACATACCTAAACTGAACGAAGTCATCATCAGAGTCGTTATCTAGGCCCCTTTTGAGTTCGTCATTCCAATCAATTTGCTCCTGGTCACAAGGTAGCATTTCCAGGACAGCTTGATTCAAACCCTGAAAATGAAACTAGATTACACATGGAAGAGTAACTTGAGAACCTGTTTTGTTCATCAAGAAAAGGTACGAGTTGCTCACGCCACATGTAGGTTCAGCTTCGTTCAATGCTTCCTGGCTCTTTGACCTTTCAGAATCAACCCTCTCAACCCAAGAACCATAGTAACGCACAACGTTTTCATGGTCAAGACGAGAGAGAAGCTTGACTTCCCTGTCAATCAGGGCTGTACGGGTCATTGCAGGATCCAATTCAATCCTTTTAATGGCGTAACACCGTTCATCAAAGATGTTCTGCACCTGAGAATTCAAACACAAAAAGGGAATCCAGAGATAAATAAATGAATGCAAATAAATGGATAATCAGTAGTGATGGTGTAGTAGTTCCAGAATCAGGCTTGGTCCTTGAAACCCATAGGGTACACATTAAGAAGGTAAACCAGAAACGTATGTAATATGCATAATTGTTCATGCTCAGAACTTGTTTTAGGTTACTAACATGGCCCTTTCAAACAACTGGGTGGTTGGAAAATCCTAACGCACCACGCAGAAGCACACAGCCACGAGTAGAAATTTTCCATTAGCTGGATTCCTGTTAATACCAGTAAGGGAAGCTTTGCATCGCATCAACCATTCTCTCAGTCTTTGAGCCAGTCTACCCATCTCCTGCCCACCAGTCCATCCACTGCAACAGTCTTCCATTGGGTTCCCTGGTGTTGCGCGAGTCTGACCTACTCGACGCTCTGCAGCAGCTGGATGTCTCTAAGGGGATGGGGCTAGATGGTGTTCCTCCTGTCCTTCTCCGTTCTTGTGCTACAAGCCTTGCTGGCCCTCTGGTCTCTCTCTTTAACGCCTCGCTGTCATCAGGCGCCTTTCCTGACCTCTGGAAAAAAGGCTTCATTACCCCCATTCACAAAAAGGTGATCGGTCCGATGTTGCTAACTATCGACCCATCAGCTCTCTATCTACCATCCCAAAGACCTTTGAGAAGTTGGTGGTCAACCTGCTCTCCCCGCTACTTGCTCACGCTATCTCCCCAGTGCAGCATGGCTTTGTCCGTGGTCGCTCAACAGTCATAACCTCCTCCTATTTCAGGAGTTTGTTCTGGCTGCAATTGCGGACGGTTGCCAGGTTGATGTGATGGGGACAGATTTTTCCAAGGCTTTTGACAAGCTTCCACACCATGCAATCCTGGAGGCAATGGAATCAGTTGGCCTTTTTGGTGCTCTGCTTTCATGGATAAAAAGCTATCTTGAGGATCGAAATTCGTCTGTGCGTGTCAGTGGCACAGACTCTGAGCCTTTTATGGCCACCTCTGGTGGTCTCTGGGCGTATTGACGCGCCGTCTCTCCTGGACCAGATTCGTCTTCGGATCCCAAGACCAGGCTCCAGCACACGTGACCTCTTTTGGGTCCCCTTCACGTAGACTAACTACATGCTGCATCGCCCCCTCAGAAGTCTGCCCCGCACCGCCAATCATCTGCTTGCTGCTGCAGATATGGATCTGACCCCCCCCCCCCCCCTCATCCTCAAGAGACGCCTGCTGGATGTCTTACTCCTCGCTGACACTGCAACTCTCACTAATATTTGAACTCCCAATGGCTATTCATTTCATATTTTTTTATTCCTTCTATATCCTCAAATGTTTGATTCGGCCAATATACTACTGTAAACTGGACTCGTAACCCGTGTATTGTAGATAAATAAATAAATAAACTTGACAGAACTTGACAATACTTACGATCTTGACAGAAACGACGGTTATGCCTATTTTATGTAATTAACAGGAAAGAGAAGAATACGGACCAAGAAGTTACATCACAAAGAAGAGATATAACTCACCTTCACCACCTGACCAAAGGAGCCTCTACCCAGTTCTTCAATAACCTTGAAGTCATTCAGGAATCGCGAAGGTCCAATGCATCTCGTCATCATGCTACCCCAGCAAGGTGATTCAGATAACGGCTAGAACAGAGAGGATGCAGTTTAATTACTGATTGAATTACCTCACTTGACTTAATGCTTTGATGCTAATCAGGTTCATCCAAAACTCTTCCCTGGTGGTCATACTGCACAAGTTACTGTTGAATAAAGTCAATATGACCCTCAATTATTCCTCTCTTGATCCGCAAGTCGCAAATCCCCATTCATGTATCTAGTATTGCAATACATTAACGAGGTTGGATTTGTTAGGAAGTGAGAGCAAAAATTTGAAAGAGTTGGGCATCAATTCCTTGATAAAGACATAAACACCAGGTCCACTACATTAGTATTCCACCTCATCTTTTTCTATTCCTTTCATAATTAGTTGGTTGAAAATAACGTCTTCACAAAGGAGGTGGTATTTGCCCACCATCACAAATGCTCCCCATTGTGATGGTAAGATAGAATCGCTCCATAATGTAAAAGTACTTACTTCGAATTTAGGAGAGCCAATGTCTGGAACAACCTGATGTTCAGGCATATTTTTTCCATCGGAGGATGAGGAAGATCTGTGGGAAAAGATGAAATTTATTCAGTGGGAAGAAAACCAAGAGAAAGACAAAAAACGCCACAGACTCCTTCACAGGGTTGGTTATTCCTTGGACCAGGAGCATGGAGACTCAATCCAATCGATTCAGCGACCAATATTTAGTGGAAAATGATACCCCACACGCCTAGGTACCAGAAATCACGAAAACCCACTGTACGACTTCAAACCGCACAATTATTTCAAGTCGTACGCTCGGAACGGACAACAGCCAGAAAACGCAATTCGTGTGAAATAAAAACCGACATCCGCCGCCACATTTTCACACGGGTTGTGAGAAAACTCGAGCGTTGCCAAATCGCCAATAATTTTTGGTCACAGGGCACAATTGAAACTCCACGTGCCTGGCGACTCAGCAATAGGGTGAACACCGCCCATCACCTGATTGAAGGATCCAAGATCCAACTACAGCCTGCATCACTGCAGAAGAATGCTCCTTCACCCCCACCCCCACCACGGAGTTAGGTACTATTTCATGGACGCCTGAAATCAGACGATTGGCGAGACGAGGGGTGGGCTCAAAGGAAGACTTGCGCAAACTTTGGGCCCAGGAAGAACGAAGAAGAAATCAAGGAGACCATTCAATGTCCGAAAGGTGATGTGTGTGCTTCTAAACCCAACAAGACCTCTAGGATCGCGAGTCAAACCCTTGGAACCTGCACTCAACAGCAGCCACCCAAAGGTATCCAGTCTCTCTGATCGGCTTATCAGAGGACCACACTCTCCACCCACCAAGGAAGACGCGAGGTAGGAAAGGACAGTAACTGTTGATTCAACTGGTTGAGCTGTTAGGTAGGAAATTTAGTATTAAGTTTTTTAATAAGTTTTGCCAAACTTCTGAAGAATTCATTAACCATAAAATCAGTTGTTCTTTTTCTCTGTCGTTGCACATCCAAAGGTTGCATCCAGGTGAAGTGTTGGTAAACGGATTTCTGGCAATGATGTCCACACAGGGGCAAACAACTGTCAGAAATTAAGCTTACACCCTCTTTTGAAACATGTAAATAGATACTCATTTTGAATCATGCCCTCTTCCCAAGTGCAAGTACAAAGTCTAATCGAAAATGATACCTCACACGCCTGAATCGCGGAAAATCGATTTTTCAAAATACACATCTTGACCCCTACCCCCACCAAAATTTGGTCCGATCGGTCTAAAAACTTTCGAGAACCAACTAGAGCCGGAACGGGTTCCTGATTCAAATTTCAGATTTATAGACAATTTTCTACTACCAAAATCGGCGTGGACGGCGGACAGCACAGGGCGGACGTACATTTACTTATTTTGATCCAGACACCTTGAAACACCCATAAAAAAATGTTGGACCGAATTGGAGATTGACTTTTTGCATGAATACATGGGTTGATTATTCGAGGAATTACCTACCGAAATGCCCCCAAAATGTCCTTTTGTTTCCCAGCGCAGCCAAACCTAAGTTATACAGCAGAAATTTTGGTAGTGTAAGGTCATCTCCCATCCCTCTGCGCCCCATTTCCACTCATCATTATCTGTACCTTACTTGAGGCATAGACCTCCAATGATGGAGACAGAATGGTGTATTTCGGAATTGTCTGCCTTCAATGTTCCACGACACTTTGGAAAGACGAAACTATCAATGAAAAGTAGGTATTGTTACCGGTCAATATCACGACAGTCAATATCTTCCTGGTCCGGAATTTCAGGCTTCGACTTCTTCTTCAGGACTTTCTTCATAGCTTGTGTCTTAGATTGAATCTGTCCAATCATCTCTTCCCTCTGAAACATAAGGAGAGCGTACCACTTCATCACACCTTCCAGCTTCAAGGTTTTGGAAGAAATCAGTTAGCGAAAAGGACGAGAGCCCGCAGAATGTATAATATATCGCTTTTCTCGTTGGGGAAATTATACCTTGGATTGAGACTAACGACAAAGTCTTAAGGACATGAAGTCATGAAAACATTCCCAGCTAAAATGTGCTCGTAAAGAGCACGATGTATGTTGTAAAACCCAAGAATGTGAACGTTTTGATTACAAGAACTAGCTATCCATCCCCTTATAACGATCCCACATTGTGCCTCTGAGGCTACAAGAGAGGTGCTGCGGGTTTCAAATTCCTCTCTTGAGCGTCCTTCTGTAGACGTTCTGCTGATGTAGCGCAATTGAGCCCCAATTTCGCCTCTGAAAGTGGGACTAGTCTCCAGAGAAGGGACCAGGGCAGGGTACATCACGCGGGGCTCATTAGCGTTAAAAACCAATGATCTTTTGTGATTTTTTTCCAACAGGACTCATAGTACTGTCAGTCTGTGGTCAACTAATGCGGCTACATAGCGTTTTCATTTATACAATATTGCACTAGAAGTTTTCTCACTTTCCGTTGTTCATCTTCCATCTTCTTCTGCAACTCTTTGGCCCTTGTTTCTTTGAGGTCTTTGTTTCTCTGCATCATCCCTTCATACAGGGATATTGACTTGGGAGTATCGTAATGAAACAAGAAGTTCTGAAAATAAATCAAGCAGAAAGTATAGAAGATCTAGAGCATTTAGGTTAAATGGCCTCATCATCTTGCACAGAGTTCTTTTGGCCATCCAAATTAATGTAAGAGCAGAGAATGTATGTCACAAGATTTATTCTTTGTGCTACCCAAATCAAACTACATAGCCTTGTCTGCACTTGCAGCTCTAAATTCTACAGATACAACAAATGTTTCCAGCAAATAGTGGTCCATCTTCAACTGCTGCTACTTGAAGCCATTTTGGGCTGATAACCAAGAAAATGGCCTGAGCAAAAAGATGTACGTGGTCAGACAACCATTACCAATGAATCGTCCAAAGTCAAATTCAAGTAAGTTCAACCTAATCTAGAAGTATCCCAGTGCATGTGAATATTCTTCAAGTTTAAGGACTCACCTCACAGTGTTGAGCAAGCTCATGTATGAGCACTTCACCTTTGAATGTATTTGCCAGACTCAGTAGTTCTTCTCTGAGGGTTTTGATTGTATTGTTGGCAATTTTATTGTAATTCTCCAGTCGGATAGAAGGAATTCTAGAAATTACAACGATTTTTCAGTTACATGACACTGAACCCAACCAACCTCCATGCAATTTTATTAGAGGAAATGTTATAGTGATGCTTGTTGAATGGTTTGTACATGAATACACCAGACGGTTTCTCCTGTGCTCTCGATGTTTACAATATGAACAACTATAAATTGTATCGAAATTATCAAATAGGCGAGGAAGGAGTGGAGTTGCGCTATTTGTTCATGAAGGTCTCCAACGATTTCAACAAAATCGTCAATAGCGCTCTTTACCCTCCACTAAAAGCATCAGGCCTAAAGGCCTAATCACACAGGACGCGTTGAAACGCGGCGTTCAGTGAACGCGCATTCTCCCCGACGTATTGCGACTTCACACACACCGCGTTTTATTATTGGGCGTTATCTGGGCGCGACTCAGTTTTGTGTGTGCTACGACAGGGGTTCGCGCATGGGTAGTATGATGACTTCCGATTGTGACCCCAATGAGGAAGAGGCTCTGCTTCTTCTAGCATTAGTTCAACAGACGAACAGACGGTATTGGGTGCACCCAAATAATCAAAGAAGAGAAAGGCTCGGGGAGTACCACCGTCTATGTCGGGAGCTGCATGAGGATCATTTTGTAAATAATTATTTCCGCATGTCGAGACAAAATTTCGAGGACCTACATGACCTCTTGAATCAACGCCTCTGTTTCCTTACTCATCTTCTCATGTCAAGTGGCCAAATAGTCTGGGGAACGCCCGAGTAACGCGCGCTATTTTTTTTTTTTTTTTTTTTTTTTTTTTTTTTGTGTGTGTTTTGTTATTGAATGTATACTAACGCGACGTCAGCCTTTCGAGTTGTACAAAAATACAAAATAGCGCGCGTTACTCGGGCGTTCCCCAGACTATTTGGCCACTTGACATAACAACATGAATGAGGAAACAGAGGCATTGACTCAAGAATTGCGGAAGTTTGTCATTCACATGAACAATACAAGGATGTGGTGAAAAAGATTGCTGGAATACTAGTCATTACAAGTAAAAAAGTACAAAACGATCCTCATGCGACTGCAGTTCCCGACATAGACGGTGGTATTCCCAGCCTTTCTCTTCTTTGATTATTTGGGTGCACCCAATACCGTCTGTTCGTCTGTTGAACTAATGCTAGAAGAAGCAGAGCCTCTTCCTCATCGGAGTCATAATCGGAAGTCATCATAGCTACCTATGCACAAACCCCTGTCATAGCACACACAAAACTGAGTCGCGCCTGCCCAATAATAGGGACCAAAGGCCAAGTCAGCATGCCGCCAATTTCTATCTTGAAGGCTCAACTTGTTCCATAGAACCTCACGTTTTTGTGTTTTGGAAAGTTAACGTCACCCAATGGCTGCAAAAACTCTCTAATGTTTCCATTTCGATCACCGCTTTGAGCGCACAAACCATCACATTTTTTAAATTCAGAATAAACTCTAGAACTCTTCGAGGCAACAACGAGCGCACAAAATGCGAATTGCGTCGGGAGCCATAGAACAAGAAACGCAATCATTCCCCATGAAACACCAAAAAACATAAATAATGAATCTGACTCACACAAGAGGGTACTCTTCTGAACATTTTATATGAAGATCGAATCCAGGTACATTCCGGGGGTCGTCGTCGGGTGAAGCGTGGCCCCACAAATGTAAGATACATTCCAATGGCTGATTCAATTCACTCAGAAGCGCAAGCTGGTCAGCGTAAATTGACTGGAAACAACAATGCTCTTGTTTTCTTCACAACAATTAAAATGTACGTAAGAAGGACAATAATGAGAACAATTTCAACCTGCTACTGAAGAAAACTGGAACCACAAACTGGCTTGCGCCATGAAATAAGTATTACTTATTCCATTATATATTATAAGTATTACTTATGGAATAAGTAATACTTATTCCATGGGCTTGCGCTTGATGAAGTAAGAAATGGCGGAACGCCGAATGGCGGTTAAGGAAATTACCAAGGACTAAGAAGCCGACTTGACGGCTACTGCGAGCAGCTGAGATGCTAACCAAAAATGGGGTGGAGAGGCATGTAGTCATTGAAAAGATGATGGTATAAAATGAGGGTTTTTTGTTCATAAGTGAGAACATATATCCTTTTTTATTTTCCTTAGGTATTATCATGGAATCAGCACTAGGGACGTCATGGTACTTCCAATATATCAAAGTATCGATACTGTCCCTCAATACTTTCCGATATTTGTATCGATATTTCACGTGCAATTCGATATTGGTATCGATACTATTCTGAAAAAATATTGGGATTATAGATACTTTTCAGCCGATAACCCCCGATATTTCTCGCCTAAAAAATCAATCCAGGAAAATATAGTTAGGCATGGAATCCCGTCACGGCTTTAACCTCCGATCCTCTCGTTGCGTGGAATGAAATGAAGACGGTTTTTCTGAACCTTTACAAAGAGGCCTGCAAGAGACTTGTAGTTATGGCGACGTCAGTCCCGTCCGAACGTCTCTTTTCCAAGGCGGGATCCATCTATTCCCAATCCAGGAACAGACTCTTACCGAAATCGTTACCAAAACTTATATTTTTGGGAAGCTTACCGCAGCAAGAATTTTTTTAACTTGTAATTTTTTGAAACTTGAAAGCCTGCGTAATTTTGATGTGATGTACGTTTCATTCGATTTTAATTTACTTACTTCATGTAGTTTGAATAATTAATTTTATTTACTTGAAGTTTTTTTAAATATTTTTAAGAAAGAGGTGGAGGTACTGGCGTGGTTTATATATTATAAATTTTGTGGATGTAACAATGTTTGCCGCCATTATAGTATTATTCTCTTCCTTGTCCCAAAATTGATTCTAATAGAATAATTGAACGTGGTCAATCAGCAACCCTTTCCAAATTTCAACCAATGTTTGATTAAATTCCTCCTTTTTAAATTCATAAACCTATCAGCTTTCGAATTAGGTAAGTACTTGAGTCAGAACCACGAATCCTAACACAGCAAGGAGGTAAAAACGAGACGTTTATTAATATTGTTGTGAAGTATCGATATATCGATACTTACTGATATTACTGATATATACTTTTTCAAAACATCGAATGGGTATCGATACTCTGAAGAAATTGCTTTGCTGCCTTCAAGTTCCTGGTAGATAACTGAATAAGATCTTCTTTACTTACTAAAAGTCAAGGCGGTAGCTACACCGCAAACGCAAATATTGATGGGAGGAAGTTATACCGGAGGGCACAGGCAAAGAAGGAAGGAACTTTTTCAGTAGATATACCTCATACGCATAAACAGTATACAACGAAACTTCAATTATGACAAAATTACCTTCAACACGGCGACTTCATTGAACTGCCGCGTAAGGCAGGATTCTTCGTCGTCTTCATTCGACATGACAATGGAATCATTCAAACCTTTACATTTTGTCGATGCAATCGAACTGTACGAGTGATAACAATATGCAGAGTCAGTTAAAAGTGAGACAGACTCATCCACCCATTACGCTTCAACACTCTGACGTTTACGGACTGCACAGAAATCGTCGGTTTTCACGACAAAAGAATTTAGCATGGAACAGAACTACGTGACAACTACAGACGATACACAAATCGGCTAATTGCATTTACATCCACTTACGATACATTCACGCTAAAATCAACAACAAGGCACCGCTATACAAGGTGAACCGTTGAATAACCTCTTCGTCAAACTTCTTTTTCTCAACACAGATGCAATCGTGAAGAGTCCGAATGGTTATCTCTGCATTGGAAATCGATTAGTGATGAACCATCGATTAGCCAACGGAAAAATGGCGTCCAGTAACAATTTACGTTCGTAATATATACTTGATTACCACAAACTGCAGGGAAATCGGCATATTGTATGGCGTGAAGGAACCAATACGAAATAAAACACAAAGTATACTTGATAATAAATATTGAAACAAACAACAAATAATATTTCAATAACAATATTATAACTGGAGTAATTCACCTTGTCCTTATTCCTAATAGAATTACTACTGGGGATGGGTCAAGAAACGAAAAACTAGTTTGGGCTAAACCGAAGTATAGGGACCGCTGTCACATAATCAACTAATAGCAATGATATCGCGCATCTGGTGGCTATCAATACTATGTATACATTTTGAATGCCTTTCATTTTGTTGTTACTTACGGAACATTGTTCCGATAATTTTATTTTCATTTTATATTATTTTTATTATTTATTTATTTATTTTTAAGTTTATTTCACTTTAGTATTTTCTCTCGTTTTTATAAAAACAAATTTCGCGTATATCGATAGTGCGCTCGACATAGCGTATTATCGATACTTGCACTTATCAGTGACAACGGTTCTTGGCATTTACCCTAGTGAAATAACAAGTTACCCGTTTTGAATATGTGTTTTCGATATTCCTGAGACCTGGGAGTTTGGGGTATCATTTTCCACTAAATTTTGGACTCTGAATCGATTGGAATGGGTCTGGGACCCGCCGCATACACTATTTTTCCCATTTCCCCCATGTTGAAGAAATGAGTCTCCATGCGCCTGGGTCAAATTAGTTATATATTACCCATTTTGAATATGTGTTTTTGAGATTTCTGGAACCTAGGCGTGTGGGGTATCATTTTCCGCTAAACCCTGGAAGCTGAATCCAATGAAGTGGGTCCCAGGACGACTGGCACCCACTGGAAGAAGTTATGGGTCAAATTGGGTATACATTACTCATTTTAATTATGTGTTTATGAGATTTCTGGTACCTGGGCGTGTGGGGTGTCATTTTCCAATAAATCATGGACACTGAATCGATTGGAATGGGTCTGGGTCCCAACCGCACCCACCGTTTTCCCCATGTTTTAAATAAGTTTCCAGCGCCTGGTCTGACGAATAACCAACCCTTGTGTAAGAATTTCCAGCGTTTTTTGATCTAGACACCATGAAACGTCCAGAAAAAAATTTTAGGTTGACCTTTTGCATGAAAACATAGGTTGATTATTCAAGGAATAACCAACCAAAACCCAAATTTCCATACACCGTGGATTATTCCTTGAATAATCAACCTATGTTTTCATGCAATAAGTCAATCTCTCCGATTCGGTCCAAAAATTCTTTCTGGACGTTTCAAGGTGTCTTGATCAAAATTAGCAAATATCCGTCCGCCGTCCACGCCAATTTTGGTTGTAGAAAATTTTTTTAAAATCTGAAATTTTGGTCAGGGACTTGTTCTGGCTCTAGTTGGTACTCGAAACTTTTCAACGCGATCGGACCAAATTTGGGTGGGGTAGGGGTCAAAAAGTGTAATTCGAAAAACGGATTTTTGAGATTTTTTTGCAATCCAGGTGTCTGGGGCATAATTTTCCACTATATGTTGGACGCTGAATCCAATGAATAGAGTCTCAGAACGATTGGCACCCACTGGAAGAGGTTATGGATCAAAATGGGTACCTACCTACCCATTTCGAATGTCAGTTTTCGAGATCTCTGGTACCTAGGCGAGTGGGGTATCATTTTCCACTAGATTTTGGACCCTGAATCGATTGGAATGGGTCTGGGACCCGCCACACCCACTGTTTCCCCCATTCGAGGAATAACCAACCCGTGTGTAAGAATTTGCAGATTTTTTGATCTAGACACCATGAAACGTTCAGAAAAAAATGTTGAGCCGAATCGGAGAGGTTGACCATTTGCATGAAAACATAGGTTGATTGGCACCCACTGGAAGAGGTTATGGGTGAAAATGGGTATCTATTACCCATATTGTATAGGTGTTTTCGGGATTTCTGGTACCTGGGCGTGTGGGGTATCATTTTCCACAAAATTTTGGATCCTGAATCGATTGGAATGGGTCCGAGACCCGCCGCATTCACTGTTTTCCCCATTTCCCCCATGTTGAAGAAATGAGTCTCCTTGCGCCTGGTCCGAGGAATAACCAACCCGTGTGTAAGAATTCGCAGCGTTTTTGTTTTTTCGATCAATCCAAAAATCCTCAGCATTTTTACAGTTCTTCTTCATGGCTGGATTGCTTTCTGACAGGCAATGAGCCACCATATGTAGTCACATTGGAATGCAGTATTAATAATATATTAAGTATAATAATCAACCTCCATCGACATCACAGATTTGCCACATAATATTTCAGTTTACGCTTTATGATGTTCAGATCAACACTGGGAGTGAAAAGCAAAAGTCAGATTCCCCAGAGAAAGATTTATTTCATAAGCCACCACCTATGTATCATATTCTAAAGTAAAATATAACTATCCAGTAAAAACATTAAAACAATATACAAAGTCTGGTTGAATATATTTGGAATGTCCATTAATTATATATGTGTTCAAAATAAGTCCTTGATCCTCTGATCCCACAGTCCCTGATCACATGCACACTTCATAGGCTAATGTGTGTTCTCATGTGCCTTATCAGATGCCCTGACTGTGCAGCTCTGTAGTCACACTGATCACAAGCATATGGTTTGACACCTGTGTGAGTCCTTATGTGGATTCGCAGATCCCCTGCCTGTGCAGCTCTGTAGTCACAATAATCACAAGCATATGGTTTGGCGCCTGTGTGAGTCCTCATGTGTGTTTCCAGAGTCCCTGCCAGTGCTGCACTATAGTCACAATGATCACAAGCATATGGTCTGGCGCCTGTGTGAGTACTCATGTGCCTTCTCAGTGGCCCTGCCTGTGCAGCTCTGTAGTCACACTGATCACAAGCATATGGTTTGGTGCCTGTGTGAGTCCTCATGTGTTTTTCCAGAGTCCCTGCCAGTGCTGCACTATAGTCACATTGATCACAAGCATATGGTCTGGCGCCTGTGTGAGTCCTCATGTGGTTTTTTAGAGTCCCTGCCAGTGCAGCTCTGTAGTCACACTGATCACAAGCATATGGTTTGGCTCCTGTGTGAGTCCTCATGTGCCTTCTCAGAGTCCCTGCCAGTGCAGCACTGTAGTCACACTGATTACAAGCATATGGTATGGCCCCTGTGTGAGTCCTCATGTGGTTTTTTAGAGTCCCTGCCAGTGCAGCTCTGTAGTCACACTGATCACAAGCATATGGTTTTGTGCTTGTGGACATTCTCCTTCCCCTCAAGAAACCAGGAAAGTTAGTCTTGACTCTGTCTCAGCTGTCGGATCTCCAATCTAAATATGAACAGAATACAATCATCTTATGTTCCATAGTGCTCAGCATCAATGCCATGAAATGAATAGACAAACTCAGAATTGAACATGCAAAACATTACCTCAAGATATAAAGTTCTTATGGGAGTCCAATAAGGTTGTCTCAATAACCAGATCCTGTTCACTGCTCACACTTTCACTGTTGGAAGTTAACTAACACTGTATTACCTGAGTAACCCTCCCCTTGAGCAGCTGGCATAGTTGGGGGAGAACCGTTATGAGAGGTTGACCTTGATGTGGGGTGGGGATCAGGTCAGATGTACCTGAGGTGACCTAACTGTCACCCCTTCAGCTTTGAATAGTGTAACTTCTCAACAAAGATGGTTGTGGATCAATTAACAAATATTTTGGCAAATACTATCTCGATTTAATACGTAGTTACCTATAAAATTAATGGAATAATGATAGTAACCAATGACAATGCAAATGATGAGAACGAGTAGTTGTCTACTATTACTTTATTTTTCTTTCGCTCCCTCTCCATTTTCCCCATGTTGATGAAATCAAACTCCATGCGCCTGGTTCAATGAATTTCTTTTGCTTCTTCCCCGCCAGGCAGCGGCTCTTAAGTATCATTTTCATTACTGAAAATCTATAGCAGGATGTACTAACCACGGCAGGTGGCAAAAACAATCCATTACCGTTTTCCTAAAAACGCTGCAAATTCTTACACAGGGGTTGGTTATTCGTCAGACCAGGCGCATGGAAACTTATTTTGGTTGGTTATACCTTGAATAATCAACCTCTCCCAACCTTTCATGCAAAAGGTCAACCTCTCCGATTCGGCTCAAAATTTTTTTCTGGACGTGTCAAGGTGTCTAGATCAAAAAACGCTGCAAATTCTTACAAAGGGGTTGGTTATTCCTCGGACCAGGCGTATGGAGACTCATTTCTTCAACATGAGGGAAATGGGGAAACAGTGGGTGCGGCGGGTCCCAGACCCATTCCAATCGATTCAGGATCCAAAATTTAGTGGAAAATGATACCCCACACGCCCAGGTACCGGGAATCTCGAAAACGCATATTCAAAATGGGTAATATATACACAATTTGACCCATTACTTCTTACAGTGGGTGCCAATCGTTCCGGGACCCACTTCATTGGAATTAGCGTCCAAGATTTAGTGGAAAATGATACCCCACACGCCTAGGTACCAGAAATCTCGAAAACACATATGTATTCAAACGCTGCAAATTCTTACACAGGGGTTGGTTATTCCTCGGACCAGGCGCATGGAAACTGTTCTAAAACGCTGCAAATTCTTACACACGGGTTGGTTATTCCTTGGACCAGGCGCATGGAGACTCATTTCTTCAACATGGGGGAAATGGAAAAAATAGTGGATGCGGCGGGTCCCAGACCCATTCCAATCGATTCAGAGTCCAAAATTTGCAAATAAATTAAAATACGAGAATTCTCAGGCTTCAAAAGGGCTGTAAACTCTCTCGATGATTACTCGGAAGAGTAGACAGGATGATCAAGGAGGGTAGAGGTTCATAAAGCTGCCGGTAGTCCGCGCTGTGCGTCATCACAACTCCAGCGAGCCGTAGAACGAAATATTCTGTGGTGTGGAGACTCCTTATTGATAAGGTCGGGTTCTTATCCGTCGCCTGTGAGTAGTGTGAGTGTAATTTGGAAATCATTGTTGAGTTTCCACTCTACGATTCATCAGTCATCGTATTTTTTTTTGTAGTGAGTCGAATAATCTATTTAATACATATTATGGTATTATTTAGTTCTCAGTTCTGGTTTGTAAGCTTTTGTTTTCCCAATGTAACAGTGCTGGTTGGGTTGATAGTTGTTTTGTTCGCATCTAGTACAAAAACGTAAAATCAACAGTCAAGTATAACTGCATAATTATTGCGTCGTTTGTTCCGTCCCGTTTGCTCAATTTGACGTTGTTGACTCGGGTTTACCAGCCATTATTTGTGATTAATTGGCTGGAAAACTATATCAGCTTACCTTATCGACTTAGCTAGTTTTGAAGGTTCTTCGTTCAACATATCCCCCTTTATTATATAAATTTGCTCTCTAGTAAGTTACCGAAGTTCAAGTTGAAACCTGGTTTGTGTTTAAGGCTATCGGCCGTGGGGTGAGTAGTATAGATTTAGCTATTGGGTTGCATTTCCGTTCTTTGAAGTCGTTTCCAAGTATGTAATCGTAATCAGGGTCAAAACATACAATTTTTTTGTCGCTGGTTCGAGTAATTACGAATAGCAATCCTTCAAAAGATACTGATTACTATCTCTCATTTTTGCCTGAATTAATGAGTGGTAAATCTGCACCTGGCTGTCTTCAGTCTACAGCATGTAAACCTCCCCAAATAAACCTGACTCGTCCACTGATTGACTAAAAACCACAGCTTGGAGTTGTAAACCATGTTGATACCCTGAAGGTTGCTAAAGTACTAACCGCAGTTCATAATCTGGCTCCCTTGCGAATTTCAATGACTATCTCACTTTTCAGCGTGATATCCAGATTGATAGTAAATATCTTCAATTTGATAGCCACTTAAGTGAGCTTTCGCCCTGGGCTGGGCGCGGAAGAGTCTCTCTTCCGTGTTACAAGGGCCATATGAAGACTCGAGGGTAAGGCGAACAGGGGAATATTTTGATTATACTTGAACTAGCCAAGAGTTTGACTCTTTAGGTCGGAACAAATTGATGGAAGTTGAGCTAGTGAGAGACATCAATGGCCAAGAACTTTCATGTTTCAAGAATTATCTTGCAAAACCGTCGACAACCGGACGAAATTAGTTGAGTTACTAGTGACGCCCGTGACACATGTACATAGATTATGAGCGATTAGCATTAACCAGGCGGCACAAAGAGGAGCTTTCTTACACTGTCTTCCATAATATAATTGGTGGCATAAGCTTCTTCGTACAATTCAAATGCTGTCAACAATTTTTCAAAATTCAAAGTTGTCGAAAATAAAATGAGCAAATAATGAGGGCGATTCAAAATGGGCGACGGAGCTTGTCCCTGATTGCTGCTACTTGAGCAGGAAGTTTCATGGCCAGACCTAGCATAGGCCTTATCGTCTGTATTTCTGCTGTTCCGTAAACGTTTGAAAGACTGATCCCTTGTGTAGTGTACAATTATTGCTCATTCTCATTCATTCTATTATGTATAATTTGTTTCAGACTCTCGGGTAACCATGGGGAATCGCTCTTCTTTGCTCTTACGTGAAGAAGAGATTGCTCAAGTACAAGAGGAAACCGGTTGTAAGTAGACATAATCTAATTGACTGATGACTAATTTTATAGTTTATTTTCCTTTGGCCTCCAACTGAAGGGCGTGAGGCAGTTCCGCCCCTATGGCACAGCAACCTCTAGGGTCTATTGTGCCCGCGCTTACAGAAAGATTCTAACTATGAAAGCAGGGGCTGTCTAGCGCCTTTGACATCCTCTCGTCCAAGGGTGAGAGTTGGTCAATTTTGCAAGCCTCTACCAAGGCAGACACACGTGTGTGTTAAGCCCCTGGACAACCGACTTCGGATACTTACTGCTGGTATTGAGTTGGCCTCACAACGTCGAGTAAACGCTGCGGGGTGCCTGGATTCGAACCAGCAGCCTCGAAACCTCGACCAGAGAAGTCTCAAGCCCTAGGGACCGACGTCTTAACGACCTCGGACCTCGGCCACCCAGGCCCCCCTATTTAATAGTTATAATATAGGGTGTTCCAGAAATAGCGCCTAATTTCAAAGTGCAATAAACAATTCAATTTTCGGTCAATTTGAAAATTTTTTATTGGAAAGCATAGGAAAACAACTCCGATTTATCTGTGAAAAGTGATATCGGGCATGTGCCCACCCAAACCAGCCGTACATTGCACCAAACGGTCATTGAAATTTCGATCACTCGCTGGCAGACCTCCGGATCGATGGTGGCAATGACTTTTCGGATTCCTTCCTTGAATTGGTCAATCGTCCGAGGTTTATTGGCG
Source organism: Cyrtorhinus lividipennis (assembly GCA_019603395.1). Classification (NCBI taxonomy): domain Eukaryota; kingdom Metazoa; phylum Arthropoda; class Insecta; order Hemiptera; family Miridae; genus Cyrtorhinus; species Cyrtorhinus lividipennis. The sequence continues at coordinate 20,030,107 of CM034007.1, read as the reverse complement.
TACACCTTGGACTTAACGAACCCCCACAAGATAACAAAAATCATTACTCCACGGCTTCCTACCTTCCCGGGAAACCGTAGTGCCTACTCAAAATTCGGCGCTATTTCTGGAACATCCTATACTAATGATGAGTCAAATGCGGTATGTGGGGGACTTTTTTTTTTTTTTTTTTTTTTTTTTTTTTTAAGCGAGCCATATTATACGATCCATTTAGTGTGATCAATTCAGTTCGGTCCTTCATCCATGAGGATTCTTCTTGCGTTGCCTCCTTGTTGTGTGTGCAAGGTATTGCACTTTTTATGCCCCGTTCTCTCCTTACAAAGACAGTGTGTGAACGTTTGCGAGGGTTTACAAAAGAGCATATGCTTGCACGCCCTACGGACAGTTTATGAGTTCAAAACAACTGTTGCACTGTTTCCTTGTTACAGTTACTCCGAATCAGATCGAGCGTCTCTACAGCAGGTTTACCAGCTTGGATCGTGGGGACTGTGGCACGTTGAGTCGTGACGACTTCCTCAGAATCCCTGAGTTAGCCATCAACCCCCTTGGCGAGAGGATCGTTCATGCGTTTTTTGATGAGAGCGGTAATGACCGGGTCAACTTCAGGCAGTTCATGCAAGTTCTTGCATGCTTCCGACCTATCAAGGCAACAACTGACAATCGTCTGAACTCACGCGAGATGAAGCTTAAATGTAAGACTCAAGATTAAATAATAGGATTCGAAAAAGAAGTGTAGCCACTGCTCAACTGAATCATGGCCAAACATGATCTCAACCCCTAGATTCATAGATCATTAAATTCATAGATTGAATAAACAGATGTAAAGGGATTATTAATAGGGAAAACAATCTTGTACTCACTATACCATGAATGACACCAGCCTCATCCAAAAATTGTTCGTTTTGATTTGCAGTTGCGTTCAAAATGTATGATCTCGACAATGATGATCTGATCTCCAGGGACGAACTCCTAGCTGTTCTCCATATGATGGTTGGCGCCAATATCAGGTAATCTCTTTTGTATTATTGAAGTATACTCGTATCTTGTCGACATTGATAACTTCATTGTTCTCATGTACATATTAATCTATTTTCAGCGAGGAACAGCTGACCTCTATAGCCGAAAGGACCATCTTGGAAGCAGATCAGAACGGCGATCAAATGATTTCATTTGAAGAATTTTGCAAAGCTCTCGAGCGGACCGATGTGGAGCAAAAGATGTCAATTAGGTTTCTCAATTGAGAAGCTTATGTTCACTTATTATTAAGTTCATCGTTCTTTGTGAGTAAAATGGTATTGTGAGTATCATAAGAGGTATTCATGAATTAAATATTTAAAATGAGGTATCGCGCCAACTTTTTCGTATCGAGTTAAATATTGGTGATCACTGCGCATGGGTCGTGTAATAAAAGGCGCAAGAAAATAGCACAACTGGAGGTATTCCAAATCGCTTTTGCGTCAAAAATTGAAGAAAGCTGCGTTGATGATTGCATTTTATGAGTGAAATCCGCAAGGTTTCGACTTTACGTCCCATCTGCCTCACGAACCTCGTGATATTTACAACAATACGACGATACAGATGTTCATGAATACCCAAGCAGGAACGGCGATGAAAGGAATTTGTCGAGGATTAGTGCTTCGGACATGGTCCAATCCTCAAATTGAAGCTCCATGCTTAGTTCAGAATTTGCCCAATAGCTTCTATTTAATTTTCATCATTGGTTTTGCTTGCATCCCATTCCATGGAAGATCTGCGGATCTGCCAACAAGGTCTTATTTAACTTGGTCAAACTAACATACCTCCCTTTTGCCTCCAACTTACTGTGTGATTAGGTAGAGCTCTAGGTTTGTTGTCTTGCCTGGAAGTGCCTTCTGGTTGTGACATTATTGATCTGGTTGGTTGGTTACTCTTGATTAACTGTGGTGCTACCTTGCAAGGTTTCTAATATCTCAGGCTCTAATGTTCCCCACATTACTTAGTTTCCGCCTAAATTTTGTTCAATCTCGCTTATCCAAATTCGGTCTAGAGAACTCTTAAGTTCCCAGAGCTGTGAAGTGGCTACCAGAGTTGAGGTGGATTGAGATACTTAATTACTTCTTGTACTTGTTACCTTCAACTCGAGATGTTTTGTTTTGTCACATTTACAACGTCATCCCTAATCTCTACTGGTAGCAGTTACTTGCAGCTCATCCATTCAAATTCCAATGCCTGACTTTTGGATGATTAACTTATAAAAGGCGTTTTGCGCACTTACGAGTTTATGATACATGGTTCTTTAAGCAGGGTCCACACCATGCCGGGGTAGACCGGGCAGGCTGGCTCAGGCAGCCGATGCCGTGTTAATGTAGACGCCCCAGGCGGCATTGCCAGGTTATAAAATGCCGATCCCAACCCACATAAAGTAATTACAGGTCAAAAGAAGTCGAGCCGAATTGAATAAACACATAGAGTGGGATCGCGCTGAGCGACTTTAGTTGCAATTATATTAGTAGAAATAACCCAGTCTGCTTCATTTTTGGTGTGGACAAGCGTAAGGTTCAACTGGCCTACCACGGGACCCTGCTTCAGGCTAATTGCACCGATTTCGGACGCCTGGTAAAAAATCGGCCGTTCCAGCTCCGACATTAAACCAATGGATGGAATGGGGATTGGCACACACGTCGACCATGAGCTGGAACCAGTGAGCTGCCGGCCGCTGCCACTGCAGGCCCGCCATTACCGTGAAGTCTAGAGGGCACAGTGGCGTACGTAAATAAATGAAGGCTTGCACACGTACCGATTTTGACCGACCAATTTCAGACATTTTTCGAAGAACCTTGCGTCATAAACACAAAGCAACTGGTTGTTTGACCTGGTTTTCTGTGGTTTGGCCGGTAAAAATCCAGTTTGTGTGCAAGCACTTGCTACCAATTAAATATCGGCCGATTTGTTATCGACCATCTGAAGTCGGTGTGTGCAAGTAGTCATCCACTTTCGAGAATTTTTTAAAATTCAATTCGTAAAAAAAACCTTATTTCTAGCGAATTGATATCCAAGATTTGGTGTTATTACATACTGTGTGTGAATTACAGAACAAACCTTGCTCTCAGAAGAGGCTTGATATAGATTTCCCGTATTTATTAGTAAACCTACTCAGTTATAGTTTATGGGAACTGCTATTAGCTGTTAGTGGCTTGAAGCAGGCCATTTGATAGTGATAACAATGATACATGAACTCATCCTTTTCTATGTACCTAATAAATGTAGACCAGGGTACTTTTGGATTCATATGTTGGACGGGTGTGGGCTTTTCTAGTATACGATCAATAGGGAATGTTGGGACAGTCATTGAGTTACCACGCATTTTTTGTTACCTACCAAGAAGAGGAATGCTGCTCGATGGGAGCTTCAAATTATGAAAGACTTTGTCGTTGAATGTATGAAACTTCTGTCTTTTGGTTTTTGGGGAAATCCTTTTAATTAATTTGTTATCATATTTGAAATATTCTTCATATTTTGTAATATATGTATGTTATTACTACATCCTTGAGTTTTCTTTATTCCGTGTGTAGTTGGGGAACGTTGAGGAAGGACAGAGAGACATTGAGTAAGAATGAGATTCGTCCTTCCCTCATTTAGTTATTTAATGTTATTTAAATAAGTTATTATTAAGTTATTTAAGTTCATGTAATGGAGTCGTGTCCCTGTGCCCCTGCATTCCTGGTATATGACTAGCGAGTAATCTTTCACGCCAAGTATTGCATCATGCCCGTCCTAAAGTCCTCTCTGTTTAAAAAAGAGAAAGAGAATGAGAATAGTTTTTATAATCCCAACAACAATTGTAGGTTAACATTCGAATTCCCAACTATTACAATAGTCAGTCTGTCCTTAGCCAGAGCCTACATCATGAGAGAAAAGTAGCATTAGTCACTTGAATATATAATTCATTGTCTAGTATCTGGTGGGAGAAACATTCTCAATAGAAAAAGAATGTCGTTGTAAATTATGTAGAACGTGTTGGAGACCAAATGAGTGCTCAAAGATTATAAGAAAGTTATGATACATAAAAGCCAACATACATGCCCTACACTTTAGATTGCTGCAGCTTCTTATACCCAACTGGTTCAGCAAAGAATCAACTCGCGTTTCATAGATAGGCCGGAAATAACGATTTTATGACTTCATATCAATACAAGGATTATTGAAGGTGAGGTAAATCAGATACTGAGGACTCCTGGTGGCGGGTTAGACGGAGCGAGGATTTACAACCACCTGTTCGAAAATGAACCTTGTAGAGTATTGATGGGGGGTGAAAGGGCGATGGTTTTGGGATCTTACGTTACAACAGGAGACGATTTTTAACAAAGAGTTAGAATAAAGAAAAAATAGTTTTCTAGGAATTGATTTTGTGGGCTACACTAATTTCGGGCTCCTACTTTGAAAAGTCACTGATGCCTAATAAGAGTGGTGAGATAATGGAAAGATCATTCGATTTTCTATCAGGTCAGATCTTGGGTTTATCGCCGCCTCTCATGTAGTGGACTCCAGGCTCTCGGAGAAATGCCTGCCACTGTTCCATAATTAGCTCTGCCCCACTAAAAAGGATTCTGATCAAAATAGACTTGGCTCCTTTCAGATTGCCCTCAGTCGCTCCTCGTGGTTTCTGTTGAACGCTTCCTACCATGTGCTAGTTCAATAATCGGCAGTGCGTCATTTTGAGTTGTTTTAAAATTCAAATCGTGCTCTCAAGTTTGTTCGGAAATATAAAAAGCTGCAATGGAAGACCCAAGCGTTCCCGACGCCGTTAAGAAGATGTCGGCGATGCTGAAGCAGTCCCGGTCAGATCTTGAGAAGGTGGCTGCACTTTTTGGAGTAGCCCAAATCGTAAAAAAAGAGAAATGCAACTCAAAAGCTAAAGCGCTTCTGTTCCACTCGGTTGGTGCGGATTTCTTGAGGCGAATGCTATCGGCCAACGTTAATTTCGATGGTGACGATTGCCCACCCCATGTGTACAAGTCTGTTACCTTATCAATTCTGGAAAGTTTCTGCATGGATCCACAGCTTGCTCGGGATAAAGATATTCTCACAATTGTCCCAGCTATAATGGAAGTCGCTCTGCTAGGCAATGACGACGACGTGGACGACGATAACCTGATCATCGTTAGTGAAGCGTACGAATTATTGAGGAGTATAAGTGTCTATGACGAAGGGAAGTTGGCACTGTTGGAACATGGAGCTATATCTAAGTTCATTGACGTTTATTCCAACCAGTGTTTCAAATCCGACGAAGCTCTGCAACTTTTGATAATTATAGTGCATCACTTCGGCTCCAAGGCGTGGAATAAAGCTGATCCCAAGTACTTCCACTCCCTGATGAACAAAGTAACTGTGGACTTTGAGACAGAGCAGACGGATCGCAAATACGAACTATGCGGTGCGTTGCAGGCTTTGCTGACATCTTGCCACCAAGAGGCAATAGTGAAATCAGCGGAAGACGAGTGCTGGCCTCAAAGTGTACGCAAGGGTTTGTGTGACATACTGACTGGTCGGGTTACCAAAAATCAGAGGGACCCTGCGCTGAAACTATGTTCCGTGATGATGGAAACTTTTGGAGTTGAATGGGCACTGATGGATAACGATAAGCCTAAACAGTTTCTCCTCACACTGATCCACCTATGCTCTGTGGAAGTTCGAATGCAATTAGATGAAAAACCAGTTGCCACGGTAATGAAAAATTCCGATTTAGTTTTGGCTTGTTTCACCACGCTTGAGTTGTCAGTTGCGTTTATTGCTACAGATGTATTAGAATTAGACCAAAAGGAAAAACAACAACTGTACACCGCCCTCAAAGGAGCGTTTTCTGCCATACTAAACACACTGAAGAAATTCCTTGTCAATAGCGTTAAACAAGATAGCAAAGGGGCTTCTAATGATGAGCAGCTTTTTACATTTGCAATGATCAAGGTTTTGGCGGCTTGGTTGGCCCAAGAAACCAATGCTATGCGGTCTACTGTGATCGAGGTTTTACCTTTCATACTTCATGTCGCCAATGATTCGTTTTATACATATCGCACTTGGTACGTGCAAAATAAGAGCCAAAAAACAGAAGAAAATCAGAGCAAACAAGAAAATGATCCACCGTCTGACATTCTGAAAATGCTACTTCCGGCCCTGTGCCATTTCACGGTCGAGGAAAAGGGACGAGAACTGATGTTGAAAGCTCAGGAAGAAGACATCCTGTTGGAATGTTTCAGTTTCCATTGGTCTATAGTGAATTACAAACCGCCTCCAATACCGAAATCCGAGCGGTTAAAGGTGGGAAAACGCCCTGAACCGGAACTCCCTTCTGGAATGGCCGAAGCTATTAAGGACTCAAGAGCGGCTATGGTGAGCATGTGTAATATATTCATGAACATTATTGTTTTAGAGCCAAAATTAGTGGAAACTAGCGAAACTTTTTACAGCTTGCTCAAGTTCATTTTGAATAATTTGACCGATCTCAAGAGGAGCGAAGAAAACCTGGTTTTGCACGCTAACATGGCCGTACTTGGTCTATTGTTACTGAAACATCAAGCAAAAAAAGTAAAGAAGAATGACTATTCTATTTGTCGTTACATTCAATGCACGATAAGATTTCTATGGGATGCTTTCAATGTGGACGAGTCCAACGACGCCGAAGTGCTCGTAGTTTCAATGGAGTACAAAAAGTATTGGATGGATCTGATGGAACTCTGGTTTCTCGGTATGCAGACCATCAGCGTCGTTTTGACTCATATACCCTGGATATCCGAGTTCATCATGGAGACGGGATGGGCCCAAGGGATGGTGGAGACGCTGAGGAAAGTCCGGGTGGGTAGTCTTCCTCCCAACACTCGACACGCTTACGAAGACTTCCTCCTCCACCTCGCCAAGACCAACAGCGATGTAATCCCTGTTTTCAAAGACTTGGACATCCTCACTGTCTGTCGAAACCACTTATTCATGGAGTTGGGAAAATTTATTTTTGGCGATTAGGTTCGAATCTGTCTGTGTCATTTTGATAATCCCTATTCAATGTAGGTTCGGCCATGCTTTCCTTAGCGATACCGCGGCAACGCATTGCCGACTTTTGATAATAGGTTTACTTCTGAACGTCGAACATATAATTTTTTGACTGGGGGCTGTGTTGCTTTGCATTTCTGTTGTGTCTATCAGGTTGTACAAAGAAAAACCTCCCGTGTTTTTACTGAGCACTTTTTTAGTTGATGTATAAAACCTAGGGCCCTAAGAAATTAATTTACGTGTTAGCGAATGTTCAGATTGATTAAACAATTTACTGTTATCCATTATATCTTGAATATTTACTTATGAAATAACGATGTTGTAATGTATGATTGTAAAAGGTTGCTTCTAAAGAGTAACGAAATCGTGTAGTCATAGCTCATTAATGTTAAAGTGATGTTGTGATCAGTGGAATGAGTACGGACACATCTCACATCGTATCTCCTAACGTCATGTTTATTCATTCTAAGCTTGCGAGTGAGATCCCTAATCTTTGTATATAAGTCAGCATTAATCCTTTTTTAATTTCATATTCTGTTGATTGATATTATATCGATTATCATGAAACTTTTTTGTCATCTCCATCAGCGCTTATATTTTTTACTGTCTGAGAATCTTAATTTTTCGTTTTATTCAATTTTGGAACGCTCAATATATCTTCACTTTGCACAGGATAACGTTTTATCGTCAATATTGAAAGAAACATTTGCCCGCGATGATTGATAACTTATTTGATGAAAGGGCCAACATTTACTTTTAAGTAGTGTTCACATTTAGAACAGATTTGGTGAGTCTATAAAAATACACTATTCTTGAGCCATGGCCAAACATCAGCCTGAGGTTTTTCCTCTTAAAACGAAAGCCTGCGTCTTCGGAATATCCACGAGAAAGAGTTTTATGAAGTATCGGATCGCATAGTATTTAAAACACCGCCATACAGCTTTTCTCAGGCCAACAGCCTCGTTAATACTTATGAACTTTTCCAAAACACGAGGTATATGATCGAGTTTCATGATTATCTAATGGGCAACTACGCACTAGAATTGAACCTTCAAATAATCAAGGAAAGAATTCATATTGCGGGATAAAATACTCGGGTTTATATCAAACATTTTATTTTCAAAAACTTGAAACGATTCAACAAAATACAACTAAGTCAACTCTTACTTACTAAACAACAATACAAATAAATAAGACGTTTGTCATGTACCAATGATTCATGTTCACTTATTCAATAAACTGCGGCCGATTTTAACTATTTGTGATATTGCATTCATGGATAGTGGGCACTTGTAGATAGCGCAGTCATCGCCGTTCAGTCCTTGTCGAAATGCTTCTTGCATAGCATCGTTCTCGATAAAACTTTCCAACCACTGAGAGCCGCTGATCGTAAAAAAATTGAAATATATAACTTGCTTCAAGTTTTAATATTGTCATCATGGCTTGTGAGCCACCTGTTAACGAGAGTATTAGTAATGTACCTTTTTGAAGCTGCGAAGGGGTATTTGACCAGAGAATTGCTAGCAATCCAACATGCTGAACGTTGGTAGCAGTCAGTGGTGGGAATATCCATTGCACGAAGAGCTTCGTCCACCCTTCCTATCAGAGGAATGAGGTTCTCTGTTGTAGTCACTGTAAGAATGACAAATTAGTTGGCTGGATGTAAAAAATGTGGTAATTCTTCCTTCCTTGCTACGTTTTGATAAATCTATGTATGCAATTCATTCAGAGTGAATAGACAGTTTCAGGACACTAGAAAAAAACTGTTAGAATTTCATTAGGTACTCAAATTGGTGCTCTCATGCGGAATAAACGCACCTGCGGGAAATTTTGGGCGTCTACAACCCTGGAAATTCGAGTGAACTTTTACAGCAATGTACCTGTTACTCCTACACTATCGTACTACTGAATCTTGTAGTGGCCAGTTGACAGGAGTGTAGGTACTTTAAAGATATTATTACTGTGAAACAAGCCGTCTTTTGATGTTTACCTGTGGCCTGGGGCATGAACAGTTGGACAACTTTTGGGACGACTGTGACAAAAAGGAACAACATCGCGCCAACAGTCACCAGTCCATTGGCGTTGACATTCAAAGCTGGAGTCAGTCCGTTCCTTGCTTGAGATGTCGGGATTTTCATGAATGGAACGGCGAAGTCCAGCTCAATCTGCAATTCAAATGTTCTAGTTTGAATTGCGACTTTCTACCTATTCCTCGGTTCTCACTAGGTATTTGTTTTTTCTAAGGTGATCATGCTCGTTCTGGACGTCTATCGAATATTACTATATTAAAGCAATTTTCTGAATTATGATGAAATAATGGGAAACGGATGAGAATTGGCTTTGGCTGCACAGTTTACTGTCTACCAACATACCTTGACTTCTCCTGCTTCATTGTTGAACGATATTAATCTGCTCTTCTTTGACGGTTCCGACTTATGCGGTTCATCTAATCTGTAAATTTGCTCATGCATCAGTTGGATATGATAACTTTTTTTCCTTTCTACGTGGTATCAAATTTTACTACGGTGTCATTGAATTTTCGTCTGACTCTTAAAAGTCACACTGGTTTGAGTACTTGAGTATGGGTAGTCAGTAGGTCATATTTACGCAATTCCATGGATACAAAATAGAGTTAGTCCTTGAAATAAAATTAAACGTTGGAGGCTCGCGTTGAAACTTAGGCGTCATGACATTAGCACATGTGGTCAATACGAAATTCACTGAAAACGACACAGGAGTTAGAGTGGATTCAGTAACTACGTCCCCTACGTCAAACCGTACGAGTAAAATTATTGAGATCTGGAATGAATCTGAATCTGGAAAATTGTAATTAGAATGGTTTTACTTGTTATCTCCAACAGAAGCTTCACTCAACGAGATCATAGCCAGGACAATTGTTAAAGCGGTGTTCCTTCGATTGAGCATCATCTGAAAATTCGGTTCAATGATGACGTAAATACCAATCGACTAAATGATTCGATTGAACTCCACTACAATTATTGATAAATAAAATCATTGACAATTGTAGTAGCGAGGTGGAATAATGGCGCGTGAATTGTAGCAACTCTCCTGTGTACTTAATATATTCCGTAATATGCAACTCAGCCTTGAGAAAATCGATTGCGACTGAAATGGTTAACTATTGGGTCAATACACAGGTCTCCCAATGTAGAGAAGGTAATATAAATTTCATTGAATAACAATAAGAGTAATGTGCTTCTATTTTTGTAGTACCGATTAAAAGGGATAAATTAATACATTTTCAGATCGGGGAGAAATGTTGATTGAAGAATCCGCAATTCCCCTTACAATTAACTGCATTCACTCAATATATTGTTGGAAAAATGAAAAATTTTAACTCACTGTGACGGTGAGTTGGTGTCTTCCCTAAGGCTCGAACAGCACACTTCTGATGCCACAGGTAGATCTGACTGCTCCTTCACTTCACCTTCGATTATATATGTAGGCAAGTTTACGGATTGATGAGTACTCCGTGTCAAGCTCGTGGTCTTGAAGAATGACGTCTCCATTACCCACCTTTCGTGTAGAGAAACTGCACGGAGCTTCTAGTTTATGAACAATTACGTCAAGTTTTTTACTGTTCACGTTCCACAGTGCAGTTCTTCATTTTTTTCAATTTTTTGGAGGATTTCTTGGAAAGTGAGCAACGTGAGCATTCTGGCCCTAGATGAAGCAGAAACTCAATTAAAAAAAAAAAAAAAGAAATACACACAGATTGGTTATTCCTCGAATGGGGGAAACAGTGGGTGTGGCGGGTCCCGGACCCATTCCAATCGATTCAGGGTCCAAAATTTGGTGGAAAATGATACCCCACACGCATAGGCACCAGAAATCATGACACGTATGTAAAATGGGTGGATACATACCCATTTTGACCCATAACTCCTTCCGGTGGGTGCCAATCGTTCTGGGGCCCACTTCATTGAATTCAGCGTCGACGATTTAGAGGAAAATTATACCCCACACGCCTAGATACCAGAAATCTCGAAAACACATATTCAAAATGGGTAATAAATACCCAATTTGACCCATAACTTCTTCCGGTAGGTGCCAATCGTTCTGGAACCCATTTCATTGGATTCAGTGTTCAAAATTTAGTGGAAAGTGATTCCCTACTCGCCCAGATCGCCCAAAATCTCGAAAATGCTTTTTTCAAAAAACACATTTTGACCCCTACCTCGCCCAAATTTGGTCCGATCGGGCTGAAAAGTTTCGAGGACCGTCCTAGGCCAGGATCAGACCCCTGACTCAAATTTCAGATTTTTAGAAAATTTTTGACTACCGAAAACGGCGCGGACAATGGACGGCGTACGACGTATGGCGTATGGACATTGACCTTTTTTTTTTATCTAGGCACCATCTAACGTCCAGAAAAAATTTTTGAGCCGAATCGGAGAGGTTGACCATTTGCATGAAAACATAGGTTGGTTATTCCTTGAATAATCAATCACTCGTACATACTCGTAAGAGCCACTCCCTCCCCCTCAACCGGTAATACAAATACGTAATACGTAAATACGGCAATACATAGTAATTTTTCTGTTCAAATGCAATAAAAGAATGGGCTTTTAAGAATTTATTATTACCCATACCCTGCCTCGTTAAGCATGATTTGACTGAAACATTTCAGGGAACTGGAGCCTTAACAAAGAAACAAACAAATGTGTATATTTATTCGAAAAAAATGTGCATACTATCAATAACTGAGCGGACGGCGGTATCAATCTCAGATATGAGAATAAAAATAATAATAATGGGCGTACCCGGAGCTTGGTAGGGGTGTGGACACTCACCTATTCTTGGTGCCAGACTAACGACCGGGGCGAATTATACCGATTCAACTTGGCAAAACTTGGTTTCCCACCTTGTGAATATTTACACGTCTGTCGCCCCAGTTATAATTGGGTTTGTAGGACGTTCGTGTTTCACTCTTATTCTTAAAATAGGAGGGTTTGAAATTAACTTTCTTAAGAGGTGGAAAAAAATTCAAATTATACGAGAATGAGATGGAACAAGACTGAAATAGAGAAGGGGGGTAGGGATATTAATTTCGTAGAGGTAGAGTCGCTGAGTAGACAATAGTGTCATGAACGAACTCGGAAGAAGTTCCATATACATTTACGGCATAGAATTAAAACGTCGTTTTTGGTGTTTTGAGATTACATCTTTGTGGATCTGTAGACAAAACTGTAATAACGTATTACTAATTATTTTACCTACATGTTTGAAACATGTATGATGCAGTCGGTGGATTGTGGACTCAACTCACATAGACTTACTAAAATCAGGAACATGCGTTCTCTGGAGGTCTGGAAACTAACCCAACCAGACTCTTTTTGTGGTGAGGGGGGGGGGGGGAGTCTAAAAGCCTTCCAAAAATGCAATGCAGAAGTTCCGATGTGTCCTCTTATTGCTGCGTTGTGGCCCATTGACTGAACGTCTGTTGGTTTTTGTAGTGTCCTACATCCCTTGGCTACCTCCCAGCCATCCTTCTCGAGTGACGCCTACGATTTTCTGGCAAAGATAAAGAGCGTTGAGCTGTCTGCTGATCTCATCCATCGACTCCTTATGGTAACAGTGGATGTATCTTCTTTGTACATCATCAAGTGACGAACTGAAGACCTCGGCGCAATGCAGAGTTTTCTGTACCAGCAGTTATCTGACTTCATACCTACCTCCCCTCATTGAAATAATTATTTAAAAAATATTTGATCACTTTCCCCCACTGTTCAGAGTGGAACCACTGCGGAGTACGTGTTTTCTTTAAAAATGGGCAATTGTGCATGTAGTTCTGCATGTGATGGTAAGTTACGTATCATTCAAGGGTGGGTATGGGTTTTCCGGATTAGTGAAATATACTTCTGCAGCCCTTGCGAGAATTCTCACGACCGGGCTTATGACGGCATTCGTTATACAACGCTAACTCAACATAGAGTCAGAGGTAAAAACGCGTTCCATTTCTGATAAGTCGACGCCACTCAGCTTTCACTATCAGAGTCATCTTACTATGGGAAGTGTTGAGGCGACAACGCTCTCCAGCCCAGTGGAAACGTTTTAATTGTTTAGAATGGGTCCTGTAGCAGAGGACTTCCTATTCCCGAACATTGTCATCGCCGTTTCCGTGCTTACAGCGTTGCACGAACATCCTGCGCGACTCCCAAAAGGGTGAGGAAAAAGTCTTGTGAACCAGGAAAACTGAACGCGTGTATTTAACAATCGCAGATTGGTTGCTGTGCTGAATCGACTGCGGTTGTTCTAGAAAACTGGGATTTTATTTTTACGAAACGAAATAAATGATAATGATCGGCGTCGTTCCTCGTTGACGTTCACTCAAGATTCAAATTTGAATGTTATAACACTAATGTTGATGACCATTTATCTCATCAATATTGGTTGGTTATTCCTTAAATAATCAACCTATGTTTTCATGCAAAAGGTCAACCTCTCCAATTCGGCTCAAAAATTTTTTCTGGACGTTTCATGGTGTCCTGATCAAAAAAGGTCGATGTCCGTACGCGCCGTTTTTGGTAGTAGAGAATTTTCTAAAAATCTGAAATTTGGGTCAGGGGTCTGTTCCCGGCCTAGGACGGTCCTCGAAACTTTTCAGCCCGATCGGACCAAATTCGGGTGGGGTAGGGGTCAAAATGTGTTTTTTGAAAAATGGATTTTCGAGTTTTTCGGCGATCTAGGCGAATGGGGTATAATTTTCCACTAAATTTTGGACGCTGAATCCAATGAATTGGGTCCCAGAACCATTGGCACCCACTGGAAGATGTTATGGATCAAATTGGGTATATATTACCCATTTTGAATATATGTTCTCGGGATTTCTGGTACCTAGGCGGGTGGGGTATAATTTTCCTCTAAATCGTCGACGCTGAATTCAATGAAGTGGGTCCCAGAACGATTGGCACCCACCGGAAGAAGTTATGGGTCAAATTGGGTATATATTACCCATTTTGAATGTGTGTTTTCGAGATTTCTGGTACCTAGGCGTGTGGGGTATCATTTTCCACTAAATTTTGGATTCTGAATCGATATTATTGGGTCTGGGACCCGCCGCACCCACTGTTTCTCCCATTTTCCCCATGTTGAAGAAATGAGTCTCCATGCGTCTGGTCCGAGGAGTAACCAACCCGTGTGTAAGAATTTGCAGCGTTTTTTTTCAAAGCTCCCTCCTTTTTTTTCGCAATGTTTAGGAAGCAAGGATTGAGGAATCCCAATAAGAGCACGTCAGATCGCAACATTCTTGTTGGCAAATTACCTAGTGCAAAAGAAACTCAGTTCAAATCCCCTCGGATTGAACTGGTTGTATACCTACTGATACAGTTTCACTGAAGACAGGTCGGAGTGATCAATGTCCCGATATAAGTAAAATCTAGAGATGTAAGCCCTTTCAGCAGCAACACGAAGAAACTCGAAATACATTTTTGACAGCAAGGATATTCCATCTCCAGTACCATCTCAGTGTTCCGCAGTTCACTCAAGTTGTCACGAGCCGTGGCCAGTGGGGAAGTTTCGACTCTCACTCGTGAGATTAATGGAGCTCAACGCTCGAATGTGGGACATCAAACTCGTGTGTATTGTTTACCTTATTACGGCATGAAAAATGACACAGCTCCTACTGCCACAGTTGAGGTCGGAAAAGAAGGCGACAAGCGTTTCGAGGAACGCAGGAAGTTGTTGAAGACGTCATGAGATGAGCGAGCGTAAGATCCTTCCGGTACTCCCGATACCTCGTTCGCGTCGTGAGCAGAGACAATCTCATCTTTGCCGTTCCATATGAACTGGCGAGGACAGTAGGGGACGTCAAGGAACAATTAACAATCTCTTCCAGTATAAATATAAAGGCGATTTACTGGTTAGGGCAGTCAGTTCTGTGCTTCACTCAGCCTAAGGAACATGTCTTCGACGAGTAAATACGTTATTCTGGCACTTGTCATGGTATGGTCGCCTTCGGTCTTGGGTGCTTTGGATACTTCTCCTCAAGACATGTTAGTATCACCATAATTCATTCCTTAATTGTAATTCTTCAATCGCACTTTTTCATACATCAATTTTACGAGTAGCTTTATCGTTCTTCCATTCAATTTCGATGTTGACAATAATTAGGTAACTATATCTTGTGAAATGTCCACTAGATTTCAGGACAATGGGCTTGTGGACTGACCAATTTCACATGTTTAGGTTTTTATTAATATAATGATATATTGTGGCACTTCTATGTGGCTTATCGCACCAGTATCCTTATAAAACTCCATCTGAAAACTGCCCCTTCAGTTTAGTTTCTTTAGTGGATCTTTTTTTCGTTCGTTAAATTCATTATTACAAGAACTGTGAGACAAGTGATTGAGAGGATAGTTAATTTTGAACTTGTTTCTACCCTACTAATTGATAAATCTAGCTGAGAGAGTCGTACGTTGTTCGTTTGTCATCAACACCAAACATACCCTTGGATGAAAATACCGATTCGTATCCAGAATGGGATGCGTTGACTGGTGCTGATGAGACCAGATTCTACGCAAAACTATCATTTATCCCTGTTTTCTGCCCCTTTAAGCTATAGGTACTTATTCATTTCTACAGATTGCCTAGATCAAGTCGATTCCTGAAATGTATCAATCCCTAGCGGAGCATCGGCGGTGATTAGGTCGATCACTTCTCAGGTTTCCTCTATTTCTGTCCATTGAAGGGAAAGAGCACCGACCACAGCGAGAGGCCTATGGGCAGTCTGCCAGAAGCCATTCAGGCACCTTTGTTTGGTGTCTGGCTTCAATTTTTACTTTCTCCGAAAATTCTACCCGAATTTTACCCGAGTAAAATTTGATGTCTTCAACTAAAAAAGAGAGTCAGTCCCTTATGAAACGTATGATGTTCGGAGCTTCTCCAGATAATGCTGAACCACAGAAGGCAAATGATCTCTAGTTTTATTCGAAGGGAATCAGTGGCCTACATGTTGTATCACAATCGTGCTTAATAAAACTTGATATTAGAATGTATTTAGAACGAACAATTAGATTTCTTGAATAAGGGAAAAATTTTAAATGGACCGGAATTCTACACAATTATGTAGGTATTAAGATTGCTTGTCCGACAAGGTTGAGGATAGGATCAATATACTTCTGGTTGCTTATGGCATGAAACGTTATTTCAATTATTGTGGTAGGTACTCACTACTCTGAACTTTGCTATCTTGCTATCTAATAGTCAGTCTACTTAAGGGGGGAGTGTAGTTTGTTAATTAGCTCATCAACTTGGAGAGATAGAAAAAGTAAGTTTACTTTTGCAGGTCAGTTTTGGTGATTTTTTTAAAATTTATATGTTTGCTAATGGTCGGCTCCGAGCATATTAGAGTTTGGGGGTCAAGGTGACAATACCGGGAAGCAATAATATTTCCCAGCTGCAATCTCTTTTACTGAAGTGTTGTTTCTGGTAAGCAAAACTTACTCTCAAATCTTTCGATGAATTTCAGTACGAACTTGCAAGGTCCATCGGGCTACTCGATGATTGACTCTCCACCCCTTTTGGACAGGAATCCTGAAGGACGATTGGGTTTTATCACGTACGCCAATGACGCTACGGTAAGTACCTCATTCTTGGCTCCGTTACGTGCGTCAAGACCCATTCGGGATTCAAACGTCAAGAAAGGCAAAAAATTCTTGATAAACTCTCATTTTCATTTGAGACATTATGTTATCATGATCATAGTACTAATCTTTCAGGGTACAGCCTCTTCCGTCTCACCATTGAAAATTGAGCTCGGTGGAGTGTTTCTTGGAACTCTTCTTGGTTTTGGGTTGGTCTTACTAGCCCCAAAAGTTTCCGAACTGTTTCATCCCCATCATGGAGGCCATCAGTACCACGGCAGTTATTCCAGGAGTGAGGTTCAATAAATTATCTAGTAGAGTGATACCCATCAGAAGTATTCCCTTAACGTTATAAAAATGGTAAAGTTTTGGAAGCCATGAACTGGTGCCCTCTCGGTTCTTTGATGCCCGCTGTACTGAGTGTGCAATAAATTCTCAATTTATGCGCCAGGTGAAGACCAAAACATCATGGGAGGACTGGCGAAGATCATGTCCAGAATAGATGAGACTCTTCATGAAAGCAACATCGACTCTATGGCATGTCTCGAGCGAGCAGCTTGCACTTATGTTCAATCATCTGGTCAACCAGGATCTTCAATTTTTGGCTCCAATTCTAGGTAGGTCGTATTCGTTGGGTAGGGGGGACGAGAAATTGTAAAAAACTCTATTGAAAAATGTGTTATTGCGTCTAAGATTTTCATAAGACCCCTTTCTCTTTGGTTAAGTCCCAGTCACCAGGGAGGAGCTGAGTAAATATGTCATAATATATACCTCGCCTAGCTGAAGTACGAACTTCTACTCGAAGTGAACGGGGTTAGAATCGTATATAACAAGAAGCGGTTAAAATAAAATAAATAATTACTTTAAGGATATATCTAACGCGGAGACGCCTGACCTGTTTTAACTCTTAACTTTTTATAACCTTTTATAACTCTTTTTCAGTCTCCTCAACTTTGCGATTGACGGATCAAAGCTGAAAACGGCCGTGGATAGGGGTCTTCACGGTGATAATTGTTCACTTCATTATCCACAATGTTCCTTCTCAAAAAGCGCTCTAGTGACGGGCATTCGAGCTTTGATGACATCGTGATCAAGGAATCCTCTCCTTTCCAGAGACCTAACTTGTCTCTCAAGATCTTCTACATCGTCCTTCATACCTCAGTTAGATTACTATGGACCTGGTTTGGTTCGAATTGAGAAGTTACCTTTGTATATTTGTTACTGTTTTTGTTCTTGTTTTGTTGTTGACCTGCATTAGTAGCAGATGTTATTAAGTTTTGTAAAAAATATAAATAAATAAAAATAAAATAAAAACATTAGGGATACCGATACAATACTGACTTTGTATACCAAGATACCTCTCAGAAGTTTAGGTCGTAAGATTACAAATAAAATTTTCCATATTAGATATAGAAATTGTGACAAATAAAAATTCACTTTTATCTGAAAATTACATTTTACTCACTTCACTTTCAAGCGAGCACCAATAATTGTACTTGTAAGGGAGAAACACACATATGGAGGGGCAGGACAAATCAGGACCTACTGAAATGGAAGTTTGGGGATGTGGGGATGATTCTTCTGGTGTGAACTCCTCAGTTCGTGTGTTACAATTAGTTATTTCGCGTGTTCCTAAATTTTGCGATACACTTACGATTATTATCACCTATCTGCACTTCTTTCGTTTCTTCTCTTCTCGTCCAACCTTGATATTCGAGCCACTAGATTGCAGGATTGAAATGTAGAAATTATAAAGTTAATTGTTATGTGTGTCTTACGAGAGAAGAACAAAGAGTAAGCAGTTGTTTGAATGTTGGCATTAATCAACGACACCTAACAAGAAAGTGGGGAAGAGAATGGTTTGAATTGCCCAAAGCAGAGATTCAAATTTTGGCGGAAGTTGGTGTTCGGGGCGACCGCTGCGACCCTATTTTTCCTGTAGTTAACATTGATTAACATAGGATGTGACATTCCTCTATGAGTTTATCGTTGTCCTCTGTATAGGGACGTTCCGATACCACTATCGATACGATATTTGGTATCAAATCAGTTTCAAAACAACGGTATTGATATCGATACAATATCGAAAGAAAATTATCAATATGTGTAGTATCGAATAGTACCCACATTGTCTTGTATACAGTATTGGGTATACATTGTGGTGGATTCGGAAGCACAAAATTCCAGGCAAAATCAGACGTTTGTAATCATACAAAAGGTTTGTTACAAAAATTTTTACTTAAAGAATAATAAATTGAAATACTAATACAAAAATGTAAAAAAAGCTGCTGGCTAACAACGTTTTTTTCTATTCTATTCAACTTCTTAACAGAACCACTCTTTGTCACCAACGCTGCCCAGGAAGAAATACAGAAGTAACTTAATAACATTTAACAAATAACGAGAAGATAACCGAACAATCAGTGTTGCCAGATAACTTCAGCCTTCGGCTGGTTTTTCCCACTGAGGCCCTAAAAAATCCCCACTCAAGGCACGAAAATGCCCACTTCTTTTTTCCTCTTACTTTATTTTTTATTTTTTAAAAGCTTCAATTTTCTTCTCATCAGTGTCTTTATCCACCTGACTGGTTTGATATCGATACTGCAGATTTTCTTTCGATATTAGTATAATATCGGATGATTCGATACCAGTAGTATCGAAACATAAGTATCGATACCTACCCATATCGGTAGTACCTATTAGAACGTCCCTAGGAATGATTCTTTATACACGCTCCTCGCTCTATCATCTGTGTTCTAAACCTGTAGGATTTGTTTTGCGCTCCGCACTAGAGGCCTCAACCTCCAATTTTGAAAGCAAGAATAATCTTCAGAGCTATAGTAATCATTGAACGTATCATCGTCGTAATATCGATTTCACGTTCTTCGATACCTGACAATCGATCTAACCCAAGATGAGCCAACCTTGCCGGACCCCCCCTTGAATGAAGCCCGACCTTCACCTAGCGCTTCTAATCATATGGTTGTTCCGAGTTTTGATAATCTGAAACAACCGTGGTGATCAGCTTGTCTTCTGTGAATGACAGGTACTTCTAAAATGATTTATTTCTATCATTGATATACAGTCGATCATAGTTAAGAACTTGAGATATAATATCTTCTATTGATTTATCATCGGAAGGAACACTAAAGGTCCTCATATCGGCTGAACTATTGTCGGTATTTGGCCACGGATCTCACCACTTTACTAGAGTTATGTCGGCTTTCCTCACCATTGTAGTCCACAGAGAAGTGATTTCCTGCAATGACTATTTCCTGAATCGTTAACATAATACGAATCTCTATTTCAACTTACTGGACAAGTGGGGTTCGTTGAGAGATGTTGTTTATACAACGCAAACGCCCCATTACAGTTAGGCAATGGTTGAGAGCGAAGAATTTTTTTCTTCCCAGTTCTATTAGTAGATATCTGTTACCAATTTGAGAATTGTTTTCGGATTTCTAAATGTTCGCCCTGCATTTCATCGAATATCACCGCCCACTGCCGGTTCAAGTCAAACGTTGAAAATGTAACACCTTTTTCAATAAATGTATGGGCTTTTCCATCGACAGCAACAAAGATTGCATAAAGAACATCAGTCTCACAACGCTAACCTCGTATGTCACGTTTTTCCTTCTTTGCACGATCTGCATTTAACGGGTAGTAACCCCGCCATTCATTCTCACGCTATCCTCAGGCCCGACGCAGTCGCTTTGGCGATCGAGTTCCAGTCAAGCAAAAATACGATGACAAACTTGTTCAGGATGCATGCATCTACGAGAGGCTTCCCTTCTGTTACAGAAAACATTCGGCTGTCTCTAACGGAGAACAATAAAGTCTAAAAAAAAAAAAAAAAAAAAATTGACTAAAATGCGTCAAAAAACTCTTCTGGACAACTATGAGTCATCAGAAGAAATGTAGGTTGTTTGCAATCTACGACAACTGCAAAGGGACAAAATAGGAAATACCTTTCTTCTGGTGGTTCTTGCAAGAGCAATTTGTCTAATCGATCGTTACCCAGATTTTGGTACCTCACAAATTTGGTACATTCATAAATCAACCGAGTTTCATCTAACAATCATAACAGATTGAGGCAACAACTCCCCATTAAACAATTATGTTCCTAGATCTACAGTAATTATTTTAATTAAACTAAAATGCAAATTGTCTTGCTGGTTGCTTCAACTGTCTCTGTGATCAGTTTCCGGCAACGTATCTGAATTAAATCATTGTCCCAAATGATCATCAAATCAGTGAACCCTAGACGCTTGGGTCCCACATAAATTGGAAAAACAATTGTTATGATACATGTTCTAACCCATACCCTATCACAGTTTTTTTGTGATTAAGCTGACATGATTCAAGGAGAAACCAAAACCGGAAGGGCCAACTGACGGAAATTTCAAATTTGTAGAAAAATTCCCACTGTCACAAGAGACATCTTGATGCACAAATTTTAAAATTTTGGGGCTAATTGAAGATAGCCTCTGTCTTGAAAACAGGGTTATTATTTAGAGAATAATAAACCAAAACGTTCACAGCCATGTTTTTGCCTACATCGGGTTTTTGTTTTGAATAATGCAAGTTAACCGGTGTGTACCATTTACCAAAAACAGATTCTGTTATCGTATAGCGATTATCTCGAGAATGAATCATTAAAAAAAAGTATAGCACTTCTTGAATGAGTAGGTATTTGGTTGGCATTACTTAAATGGCCTTGCGCAACTGAGTTATTTGTGTTGAAAACAAAATATTAAACCCTTCTTTACTACATCGTGGGCTTCATCCAGGAAGTATTTCTACGTAGAAGCACTTTTACTGATTTCAAAGTTTCGGAACTTCAGTAGGAAGTGATATTATAGAAATTAAACACTTTGCGGCATTGTTGCATTGTTGCTTGATTCTCTCCATTCTGATGAAACCTCTTCTGTTCTTCTTTGTGCTTGTTACACATTTTTTCTCTTCCAGGTGGAATCCTAACTAATTACGAACGTCAAGACGACGTCACATCAGTGTTAACTGAGGTGAAGAAATTTCTTATTGATAGCCAGTTTATTGAGAGCCCACAATCAATTACCCGTATGGATGTAAATACCTCTTTTTTTTCTACAACCTGAATTCGAATTTAATTATATTGCAGATGACGAATCGTCTTTTGGAGGTTTGATGGCTCATCCCATTAAAATTCCAAGGTGCGTGCTCCATGTTTTGTTTTACTTACCATTATCATTGGTATTTAGATTTCACCCGTAATATCTGCACATTTCCTCCTACTTGCTTTTCAGTAATTTTGTATTTTTGCAGGATGTCGGATGGTTCTGGGGATGTTGTTTTGATGGGGGCAATCAAAAAAGAGGAAGAACTCAGCCCTTTTACATTTCCATCATCGCCTAACTCGTCCGCCATTTACTCGCCTTCGACCACCCACCTTCCCCATGAGGTTATTCTTCAGAACATGCTATGTTCTGAGCCCCTGTTCATTTCCGAGTTCGAATTAATTTTTTTTTGCTTTCTGAATGGATACAAATGTTGGCACAAGCTGTTGAAATCACATGGATGGCTCTTGTTCCTTCTGTACAACCAAAAACAATTGGTCTTGTGTACACGGGTTACTTGCTTGTCTATAAGATATCTAAGCTAATATCGCCTCTGTAGGCATTTCATACCCATGCCCTTCATCAACATGCTAAAATAATTTTGTCGTATAATTTTTCAGGCGAATTTCCATGAAGGGAGCAGCTTTGGAGAGTTACGTCAGTGTTCTCCAGAAAGCCCAGACCAACAATATTGCTCATCCACTACCGCTCCTTCAAATGAAACTCTCGAAACATCAACTGGGGTATTAGTGTCATATTTTTCATCTTTTTTTAAAAAGCTATGATAAATCGCATGGCCCATTCATAGCATTCAGTTTGGTGCAGTGATCATAAGTAAATGGCCATTGAGCTTGACTACTATAATGAACCGGATCCCACCATTCAGGATAATCATCTTCAGCCCAAAGAGGATAACTTTTCAGATTGCAGAAGTACCCATTTTCTTTTGTCGTTTGATACAATACCGCCTACAACTGTTATTCCATACGTTCCGTTGCAGGATGATGTGAAGAACGAAGATGCTCCGCGAAGGTTGTGTTTGGTGTGTGGTGATGTTGCGTCAGGGTTTCACTATGGTGTAGCATCTTGTGAAGCCTGTAAGGCCTTTTTTAAACGCACCATTCAAGGTACGGACTAAATTTCATAATTGTTTATCAATAAATATATTATGTCATTGTATAATGTATTATGCAATGTTTTGTACGATACATATGGAAGACACTGGTTCTTAAGCAACAATATTCATTCTTCAATGCAATTGGCTTCAAATCAAATTAAATCCCCAAATGACCTATTCCCTAAAAACATGAGGAATGATACGAGACAAATGATGATTGATGATTTGGTTGAGGGACCTTAGTTTGAAAACAAAAGAAAAGAAAGTGCTTTTGACCACTGTCCGCTGGATAAGACATTTTATCAATCGACTGACAGAGTTCTATCAAGCTCTCTTACTGTTTCCTTGTACTAAAAAATTAGCATTTTCGAGATTACAGCATTGATATTAGTATACGTGTTCAATTCCTATCCCTGCCCATTGGTCAATGAAAATGTTTGAAGTGAGGGGAATCAGGCTACAGCTAAATAATAAATACGTCATCCTCTTGTTTATTACATTCCAGGGAATATCGAATATAACTGCCCTGCCGCTAACGATTGCGAGATAAACAAGCGCAGGAGAAAAGCTTGCCAGGCGTGCAGGTTTCAAAAATGCCTGGAAAAAGGCATGTTAAAGGAAGGAGTTCGCCTTGACAGAGTGCGAGGAGGCCGTCAAAAATACCGGCGGAACGATGTGCCTTACGTTGTTTCTGTTTTAAATCAAATCAAACCATCATTGGAAGGTAAGTGTTAATCATATTTTTTGTTAAAATTGCCAAGTTCTCTGTTTTTCTACAGTATGTGGAAATTAGATGAGCATCAGATTCAACTGAAAACAGAAAATACGAATTTTGAATGGTAGACTTCTAATTTTTTGTTTGTTTTCCTTAGACAATAAAATTCTTGAAATTCTTCTTGGGTGCGAGCCAGAAATTCTCTCTGTTGTGCCAGACAGAGAGGGAAGATCAGTAATGTCACATTTGAGCATATTATCCGAGCTCTATGACAAGGAGTTGGTGAATGTAATTGGTTGGGCTAAACAAATACCAGGTGAGTGTGTATCTTAGGTAACTAACCTTTAAAGCTAGAAAAGAAGACACACAAGAAACGTTGATTATTTTGTGGTCCCAAGGTCACAGGCAATTTCTAGGTACCCTAAAATGTAGTACTTTATTGTCAAAGGAGAAGTTCTCTTGGCTCACATTTAGGAGGTTTGCCACTTTCACATGGCTACCTTGTGGCTGGGTTATGATTTTAGGCTCCCATGTAGCATGCTTTCAAACAGCAACTATCCTGTCTATATATATCTAGTGTTTTTTTTAATAATTGCTAATTCCATAATTATGAGCATTTATTCATATTTTGACCATTTCTTCCCAGTGAATACAGGGGGGCGCTCGAAACTCGTTAGGCTATGCCTTATGTAGAAAGCGAGTGCAAGCGACATGATCGCGCGAATCGCTTGCGCCATCATTATGAGCGTCTTACGTGGTGTTGTCTAGTCGCTTATCGCTTCAACCAATATCGTCTACCAGGCAAACTCGGGGAGTTTCACCACCTATATGCTAAACTCAGTCAAAATGAAGATTTGTTTCTCTCGTACTTGTGGATGAAGGTCGGAACGTTTGATTACGTACTTGATACCTACTTCCGAAATTGCTTAGCAAATATATTTAAGAGGCTTTGTGTCATCCAACAAACAAAAACCCACTCATTTTCTACTAAGTATATTTAATTAGATATGAAAAGTGATATAAACCTGGAAAAACAATTCATGAAGAGAATATTTACGGCTCAAGTTCCCTTAGTAAAATTGTTTGGTACTCATTCCGTACTTATAGCTTCTGAAGATCACTAAATTTGTTCATATATGGAACCAAAGGCCAAGTCAGCATGCCGCCAATTTTTATATTGGGGGCTCATCTGTTTCCGTAGAACCTCATGTTTTTGTTTTTTGGAAATAAATGTTTCCATTTTGATCACCGAAGCAACACAACACTCGACAAAATGGTGGACAAACCTTCAAGCGACTAGCAATTTGAGCCACAAAAAACAAACTGATTTGAAAATCAAAACTGCGCGACTGAACGACTAACGCGTCTAAAGCGACGCAGCGATGTCATGTAAGACACTCGCTTGAACTTCAATTGTTTGATCGCGCTTGTTGCTTGCGAGCTCTCGTCGCTCGCACTCCTTTTCCACGTAAGACACAGCCTTAATGAACTTAAAGGTATATGAAATCTGGAGATCCCAGAAAACTAAGTTTTTTTTCTAACTTGTTGTTTGCCTTTGGTGTTTGCATTGCCGGAATCCAAGGGCTGGAACGGGAAGTGAACTTTATATTTCGGTTAGGTGGCAGGGAGGAGGGTTTGCATGCTGTAGTCCACCAAAGTTGTAAATTTGTTCAGCCAGCCTCTGCAAAGACTATCTACGTTTCTTGTTACTGCTCAGCAATAGCATCGTAGTGTTACTAAAAACCTTTGTATTATCTGGTTGGAGAATCTATGAGTTACTTGATTGCCTAGATACATGTTCCGTCGCTCATGGTTTGATTCACCAGAATTGTTCTTGCTTTTAGAATGTTTCTATTATCAGAGAACTCCCTAAGAAAGTTCAGGGATCATAATGGGTCGTGTTAATATTTATACATGAATACAAATGGACTTAATAAGAGACAAAAAATTACTAAATAATTGAGTTTTTTTGTTTGTTTGTAGGATTTACTGACTTATCACTGACCAATCAGATGAGATTGCTTCAAAGCACCTGGACCGAGATATTGACATTGTCTTTAGCATTTCGGTCCTTGCCGCCCAGTGGAAAATTACATTTTGCTGTAGATTTCATCATTGACGAAATTGTCGCTCAAGAATGTGGAGCAATGGAGCTATACCAGCTGGTGAGTCACCCTAGTTACTCTGTAAATCCTGCTAGTGCTAATATTGTCTTCAGTTTTCACATTTTTGTGTGATGTTTTCAAATTCCTGCGTTCTCTTGCAGTGTTTGGTAATAACTGATCGCTTGCAGAATAGCTGCATTTGCAAAGAAGAGTATATTTTGTTGAAAGCCCTCGTCCTCGCAAATTCTGATGTAAGGCTAGACGAAGCTCTAGCGTTGAAACAATTCAGAGAGTCAATTGTTTCTGCTTTAATGGACTGTGTCGCTATCATGAGGTAAGTATACGCTTGGACGTGAT
This sequence comes from Cyrtorhinus lividipennis, assembly GCA_019603395.1. Classification (NCBI taxonomy): domain Eukaryota; kingdom Metazoa; phylum Arthropoda; class Insecta; order Hemiptera; family Miridae; genus Cyrtorhinus; species Cyrtorhinus lividipennis. The sequence goes on along the minus strand of CM034007.1, from coordinate 20,004,089 downwards.
GTAAGTTGTATGTTAGGCATTGTTTAAGCAAATTAGCCGTGCATTAAAGACAGCAGTTCTGGCAGGACAAGGAGATCAATTGATTGATTAACAGGGTCTTAATTACTGGGTTAGTCTGGTCTAAGGTAAATTTAACGGTTCTTCAGGAAATAAGTGCCATTTTCTAGACTGACAAAAACTTTAATTAATGAGAATTGTTGTGGTTTTTCAGCAACAAGTTTCCAGACTCCTTGAGGATTGCAAATCTAGATTATCATTATTCTAGGCTGACCCTTACAGCATATTGAAAAAGCATGTTTACCTTATCTTTTGAATTGTTGGGCCAGTTTAGAGTCGATGCCCTGAACGTGAATTGCAGCCGCAGCGGCTAGAAGCATGTAGGAAAATCCACCTTAGATCCCTTAAGAAGTACTATTCCAAAAATCTAAGTGAGAAAGTAGGATTCTCCAGTAGTGGGTTGAGTTTTTTAAGGGTATTATTGTCTATTGCTTTGGCTATGTGCTTAGCCGATGTCGTTCATTAGTTGATTCCTCTTGAACCGTAATAAGCACCTCATACCCTAATGAACACCTCTTTTTTTCCTCAGAGGCAACAGTGCCGAAACAGCGAGTCTTCTTCTGTGCCTGCCAATTCTAAGGCAGGCCGACCACACTCTCAGATCTTTTTGGACGAATGTACATAGGCGAGGTGCTGTTATCATGAACAAGTTGTTTATCGAAATGCTAGATCCTCCTCTAAGATCATAGTAAAACTCCTACGTATATTAGAGAAGGCCTTAGTGTAACTGGCTCAGTTAATTATGGTAGGTACCTTCAGGTAACCTTACCTTTGATTTCCCCTGTTGGTTTTTAGTTTTTAGAAAATAAGTTGTGTGCCTTATCAGATCAATCTCATTATATTCGTGATATAAAGCCACAAGTTTGTTCATCGTTACTTCATGTAATGATTTCCCTCCTTTGGACGCTTGTTAGGAACCCAACGCCCACTGGGTGGAGGAATCAGAGGCGATCCAAACTCAATTTAACCAATTTATTGCCTCTGACTTATTAGGTACCTATTCACGCACAAGCGTATACCAACGGATTTTTCAATGGAAAATCTCAAAGGCTGTGGATTTAGCCTGTGAAAAATTCCGCTTGTGTACAGGCAGCTTATTGTGCTATTAGGTTCAGCAGGCTATGTTCTTTTCTCTGGAAGAGTCATTAGGTACAAATCTAGTTATTATAATTGGCAGGCTTGTCAACAATCTGAATTTCGCGTTTGTTGTACATGTGCGAGATCCGATTTTGGAGTTCTGTTTGTTCACTGGTTCATTATTTGTCGACTAGATGGAGCACTTTGCTGTCCCTCTTAAGGTTATTCTTAAAATATTCTTAAAAGAAAGATGTAGGCCCAACGAAGCAGACTGTCCCCTCTCAACTGTGTTTAGAGAATAAATTCCCTCTGACTTTGGGAAGTGCATTATCATTTGATGCATCAACTTTTTCACTGTTGTCTACAAGAGGAGCTACTGAGTGTTTCAAAATTCGTTGTACATAGATGTACTTGAGTAGCAATTCATCAATTAGAGATTGACATTGTCATCCCATTTTTCTTATAATCCTGAGTACTGCCATTTTCAGAAACTCTGTTTTGATTGTTCTCCTAGATGTCTGGTAAATGAGTGAATACCCACCAAATCGTTCATTTTTTATCATCTCTCTTTTTCACCACCTGTCAGATATTTTTGAATACTCAATACCCTCTGAACTTATAGGCTTGAAGAGAATCTATCTTACCAACGATTGCTTAATATTTTTGGCATGACGTTTGTTAACATTCCAAATTTTGGGTCATACTTCCTTTTGAAAATGATGGTAATTTAATGCGGTATTCAAATTAATGTTTCAGATTGTTCACTAATCAAAAAGCACTTCTAACCTTTGTTGTTCACCATTGTTCATTTCCTGAATGACTTGAATATTCTGGTCTTAAATGTAGTGGTTACATAACTACGGCTCTGAGCGATATTTGGGAAGTACACGGGTGTATGTTTACAGTTTGGAGCTTCTAGTTGATAACTGAACAGTCTTGCTAAATCAGAGAGACGGCTTTACATTCAGTAGAACTAATTATCTCTATTCTTCTCCGTTTGTGCCTTTCCCCTTGACAGGAAATATTCTTAGAGGCATTTAAAAACAAGAATCCAGGTTTTAGATGGGTACATGAAGCCTATGTGTTTATCTACATTGCCTTAGAACTCTTCAAGCAATCTAGCATCTATCCTTCATATAGGTTTTTATTCATTTTTGTATTATGTAGATAGGTCTAGTCTGAGGGAATGTCAAAAAAAGAGTGCTTCATCTTGCTTAGAATATGAATAGATAGTACAGATCTGTGCAGTTCTCATGAGCGAGCTTAAATTCAAAGGTCATTTAAGAAAAAAATAGGGGGGGGGGGGGGAGTTTTTTTCTAAAATGCCAGCGCTAGATCTCGGTATTACCCTGGTAAGCAATGTCCACCTACTGTTAATTTTGATTCAACTTTTAGAGCTCAGTCCCCGTGAGGAACAACAAACACCTCATGGTTCCACTATTCTTTCCTCTGCTCCATTGGTTGACTTAAAATACCTCAGTTTGACAAGTGAAAATTCAACCATAAGATTTTTCTTATTCACCTCCTTTTGAACAAGTGTTATTCTGAAAAAAGGTTACCTGAAAGTATAGATGATTTATCAAGATGAGTTTGGTAGATATTTTTGCTTATATTTTTACATGAAAAAGCCTTACTATCGTGATTCACATTTGCTGTACGCACACGTGGTAAAGTACTTACATGAATAAATGTGATAATACGTCTAAGTTGTAAGTTACTCAACTAAATCATTCGTTTTATTGACTTCATTTACGTTTTTAACTTGCCTGTGATTATGTTAAGTGTAGGAGGAGGACTGGAGTGGTTCTCAGTGGTTAAAAATTAGTGATAATGATAGAGACTGTAAATTGGGATATGTAAACGAGACAAATACAAAAAAGTAGTACATTCAATGATTGACTACCTGTTCATTGTAACAGCGATATTGAGAGTTCCACATGTTTGGCGATTGTATTCTGTATATAACAAAATATATTTATGTTGTAATATTGGAAATAAAAATGAGCTCATTTTAATAGTAAGAAGGTGTTATATTCCAAGAGTTCATCTCGTTGCTGAATTATCAATGGGGCGTAGGTTGAAAGAACAATCAAGCGTTCGGGCGCTATTTATAATACATATATTAATCAGCCTCTTTATTTACGAAAATACACATACACAATTATCTTTGGCTTACGGTATTAGATCAATAACAATGGTCACCTTGTCTTCTAGATTAATTCTGTACTCGTATGCCCAAGTGCGCAAAGCGTCCTGGCAAAGTTGGCCGAGTGACAGAAATGGAAAAAAAAAACTAGGGAATCCGATGCATTGAAAATGTAAAACGCATTTCATTGTTTGGTTGCCATCACATCCCTGGCTGAGATAGTTCTTTCAAGTGTGATTAGCTCTGAGGATGTTCGCAATTCGTTATCATTAAAATTACTTGGACAAAGAAGAGGGGGTGCACTATGTATCAGGCAGATCCAACGTTGTCCAGAGCAGAGTTGCAAAAATGCATACATTTTTGATCTTCAAATTAGAACATATTGCCTTGGGAAAACATATTTTGGCAAAACAGATAGCATTGTAAAAATTTAACAAATTCAGTAGAATGGAACCAGAAAAACTAACTGATCCTGATCAACACAAGAAAGTCCCATAAACATTACGTAATAATCAATACTGCCTCCTCTTTCCCCTATATTATTGCGACGGGGGGAAAAAAAAAAAAAAATAAAATAAAAATTCCTCATTTCAGTAAGAAAACACCAACTCACGGTACCTGTTTTAATTTAATAATAGGAGGCAAAATGTACATGACTGACTTCAATGAACTGACTGAACAAGAAAAGGCCAAGGCAAAATTTTTCAGGATCAATGATCCGGGAACGCTGTGTGATGTAAAACCTATTAGAAAACTTGATAAGGTGTGGTAAGAATATAAATTGCGAAAAAAAAACAAAAATCCAAAAAATGTGATCAATCAACTCAAAACCGTTTAAAGGATGATACTAGAGGATTACTGTTTACTGTACCTGGCAACCCTGATCCAGAGTTCAACTGCTTGATAGTCAAGGTATCTACACATTGAAATGCGGCACAAATATGGAACTGCGGGGTTGAAGATAGTGATAACATCGAGGTCTATGTTATTCAACATTTACATCCGATATTAAAATTGAAAGCCGTGTCCTGAAGGGTTTGTTACACCTAGAACTTGGCACAAACATGATCTGAGTGCAAACACAACCATTTTTCCATTAAAAGTGGTAGGTACATCAAGATATGCACTTGAAAATAAAATTTTGACGAATTTTCGACCATATAAAATTGTGAACATTCAACCATTTAAAGTCCTTAAGATGTAACAAAATCACATTTATCGTAGAACATTATACACCTTCACGTAGGGTTAACTACTAAAAAAATAACAAATCGATATTTACAGCACAATTTGATTTTATGCAAACGGTTAAACTCACCTTCCACGACTAGATGAATATTAGCACAAAAAGTATGGATAGAGCCACGTGAAAAAGGGGATTCCATAGTCACAGTATTTTATAACCATTCTCCAAGGCTTTGATTAGATGAAAACGCCCATCACCTCAAGTGTACTTTGCAGAGTTTTTCAAAACACTTTCCAATGCAAATGTACACGTTGGAATCTAGAATGTGTCGATCTTCCTGCCAAGGGCAGCAGTATTCTCGTTCTTGTCTGAAACTATGACTAAGCCGCAGGTAGTGGTGGACTATCTGTGGAAAGCCTTATTGAGCAGGGACATAAGAGAATTACAACTAAATCCTCGCGTTAGAGTCGTTCCCGTTTTTAAGGGGTGGGGTCTCGGCTGAGGTACCTACATGTACAAAACCATTCTCCATTCATCACCGCCCATAGGCAGTAATATTAGTTCGCGCCAACGATAGAGTGAGCATGAAGAACTTATCGATCGTTCAGGGAGTGGACTTCAAACACATTCCTACATGCGAGGACCACACTGTTGTGCAAAAAGTTCGAGCCTCCGCATCACGTGCGAGCGAAATCTTGAGCATTCTTCTCACTTGGGGATCCTCCCGCCGGAAACCGTCTGTAAAAGAGCAAGAATTTTGATTTAGAAAGAAGACTTCTTTGAAAGGTATGCGTGCCTCATGCTGCAAAGTTTTCGCTTTCCATTCCACAAAAGCTGTCAAAGGGCCTACCTACTACAGACCTATATTACATACTTTTACGTAAAGTTTGTAATGAAGACCAACTTCTACTGTGTAGCCGTTCGAAATGACAGTTCTCACATTGCCGCGAAATTATCACAATCTCACGTTGTCCTTCAAAAAGTAACATAGACGAAATCATACACCAATTCTAATGGGATATTAACGCAGCAAGTGCTCTGCGCTAGGGGAAAAAAATCATGGCATATAACAGTTTTGACGTAAAAACAGTATTCCACCTTGGAAGTCTCTCTAAAAGCCAGCCGCCGGAAAGCTATCCACCTGAAATATTTCGCCTAAACAAAGCTCTATATATAGTCTTCATCAAGCACCTCAATCATGGTTCGAAAAACTGAGCTCCACGCTCACTGTAGTCTGAAAAATGCGTCTATGTCAACAAAAAGCGGACGATGTGGACGATGGATACATCATTGGGAAACCCAAGGAAGAGATTGTAAGACTTCTGAAGAAACTCGAGAAAATGTTTGAAATAACATCGAACTTGTTCTCATCATCTTTCCCTGGAATGGAGATATAGAAGAAAGAAGACAGTGTAAAACTACATCAAAGGTACTACGTCGACCAAGTTTTGGCACGGTACGGTATGACTAACGCAAGACCTGCTTGAAATCCCTTAATAACAGGAAGTACGAGCAACCAACCAAAAGCCCCAGTAAAAGCTCATTCCCGTATAGAGAATGTGATGGCAGTCTTATCTATCTGTCCAATAAAACTCTTCCTGACGCGGTCTACGCATTCAACTACAGCAGCAGGAACGTCCAAGAACCAAAGACTAGATATCGCCTACGTGAAAAGAATAATGAAATAGATATCTTTGAACAAAACTTCTGAAATCGAATTTAAAAGAACTGGAGAAGCAGAATTGATTGGCTGATTTTGCTGGTGACCACAAAGGTAGAATGAGTACGTCAGGAGTCATCATTTTATTCTGTGACGGACCTGTCTCCTGGGCTTCTCGAAAGCAGTCTATAACAGCTACCTAAACTACAGAAGCTGAACTGATTACAACATTTGAGTGCTGTATGGAACTGCTCTATTTAAAAAATTACAATCCACCTGATGAAGAATGGGGTAATGCAAAGAAGTACGCATGTTGAAATCAAATATTTTTTTTTTTTTTTTTTTTTTTACCAAAAACGTTTCTAATGAGTTGGTTACAGTTCTCTTTTGCCCTACAATAGATAAAGTTGGAGATATTCTAACTAAACCGTTTGGAATTGTGAAATTTGATTATTTGAGAGCCAAAATTGATAATTGTTAAAAACTCGTATATGCCTGTTTGTTGTACTTGAAATGATTTTATTAAGATTGCATTTAACTGTTGTCTCTATCCTGCAATGTTACAATTTATGGATAACTATTTTCGACTGATTTTTATCATATTGTTGTTTTATTATATTGTATTATTATTTCAAGACTTAAAGGATGAGGTTATGCTGATGAGGTGTAAAAATTAAAGGGGGGTAATGGGGGGGATATTAATTTTTACCCTGTACACCTCATAGGCAGCTCTGCTCTTTGTGTAGTGGTTGTTGCAGTTACTTTGTTTTCGTATTGTATCAAATCTAAAAAACTGAAGCTCCTCATTTAAATGATTCATCATATTGAAACATTCGATTTCCTGTGGACTAAAAAGACCCTAACAACAAATTCATTTTTGCACTAAAGCGTCTCGCTCCAAAAAACCTAAAGATGTTGTAGTTGGATGATTCAAACTACTTCAATTGGCTTCATTTTTCTGGGATAGATTAAACTGATGCTGTTCATAATAATGCAGGAGTGTAATAACACGAAGGCTCCAGGGACATAACTCACCTCTTGTGAGCAGGGTGTGATTAGACGGCGGTATGGTGGACGTATAAGTGACTTCGACCTTCTATTTGCGCATAAACGGTCGGCTGAATCAACGAGGGTTGGCCCATTGGCTGCTGAACCATCGGAGGTAGAACCATAGGCGGAGGGAGCAGAGGAGGAGGTATGACTTCCAGGTACTCGCAGCCAGTTGTTCCAATGCCAACGCTGACGTAGCTCACTTCACCCCTCTGGAAATGAAAAATTGATCAGTATTATCCTTCTCAGAGGTGACCGCAACGATCAGACTCACGGCGATGATATTCATCCAAGTTCTTACAACATTCCTGTGTAGGTACTATTTTTAGGTTTAGACGGAACCATTTAAAATGTATGATCGCCCAGTTTTTCTATTGTAACTAGTGTTTGGGTCTTGCAGTCTGGTTGTCAAACAGACGTCAAAATGTGACATCAAATCAGTATTCACAAGTACTCAGTAGGGCTATTTGGTCTCTGTCGAATAGTAGAAAGAAAAATATATCCACATTAAAGCCAGAGATTTATTCAGGGATTTCGGAAACTCACCATCATTTCGGGTTGAATGATGGTGAATTTTACTCATACAAATGAAGTCCGGGTAGGTATAACACCAGGTGCACATTATTCTGGACAGTTCTATTCAGTAGGATCATGAAGAGTCGGACTCACTTTGTGACACATTGATGTCTCAGAGGGATTCTCCTGGAAGTGGATTTTGGATGGTTTACCCTCACGTTTGATCGTGGTGTCTTGATACTCTGTAAAAATTTTTTTTTTCAAATCTTGCATGAATCGGTCAAAACGCTGAAGTTCTACTATTGTTTATTACTTACGGCATATCAAGCTCGAGTGAAGAGGTGTATTTAGAAGGTATCTAGAATAACCGGAGCTGTTTCAAATAATCCTTCGTGGTCCATAGCACAGTGCAATCGATTCGGGACCCATCTAAATCGCTTAAGCGTCCATAATTGAGTGTAAATAATGATAGCCCGTACGCCTCCAATGAGTTCTCAGAATAAAAACCCCATATTGTATGGCTGATTTACCAAAATATTTGACATTTTTCATTTAAGTATGTTTACATCCAAAATCTAAAATGCGGAGGGTGACAAAATTACAGATTCGAAAACCATGAATTTTGGCCACTTTTAGGATCTCCAATGTTTTTGCCTTTACCCTCTGAAACGATAGCAGAATAAGCGTGAGAATGGGTATTTTGAAATGGGGTTTTTGAAGTTTTTCAGAACCCGGGAGCGTGAGGTACAATTTTTTTCTTAATTGCGAACGCTGAACCGCTCAGGTTGGTTCTAAACCTATTGTTGCACTCCGGAAGTTGTTACGTAAGGGTTGAGAATGCAATGTTTTGAACTAGACATAGTGCAACACGACATTTCAAACATTAATACAAATGGGAGAAACCTACCTCTGGCATGAAAGCATGGAGTCATTATTCACCCATAACATATAGGAGTCCCATAACATATTTGAGTGCATACATTTTCCTGCTTGTCCCTGACGTTTAATAATGATTCCCAATTTATACGTCAGAAGTGACGGAAAATACTGATCTATTCTGGCAAGGATTTAGCAGCGATTTAATAGCTAATCGGGCTACAACTATACCAGTAGCTCTCAAGATGATAATGTATTGAAAATCGTGATGAAAAATGATCAATTATGTTCTTCGTGTTTCTCACATTAATTCGTATGTGCTCAATTTAATACCTATTGGGAATCCATTTTGTTGTTGACGTTGATGGCTTGTGTGTGTACAAACTCGGAGAAAATTGTACAAAACCTGACTGACATCAGCATTTTTCGTAGCAACCGGATAGGTCGATACTAATGGTCCCCCTCCCACGGCCGATGCACCCACATACATAATTTGGAAGTATTAAAACCAAGGGATACGTCTTCTTGACTTACCGCTCGAGTTTGGAATGATGTCTGGATTATTTTCGAGGCTCTCCGAACTTCTTCGAATGGAATCGTGCTTGGACTCGTAAGAGCCGTTCTGGTCTTTCCTTCCTTTTCTCTGCCAAAATTTGATTGCGACAACCGAAAATACCGTTACCAACACCAATGTGAATACGATTCCGGACAGAATGGCGATTATGTGAACAGTGTCGGGCGTCATGGGAACATCAGCTGGAACAATTCATTTGTGCAAATTTGAGTGACACACGTGGTAAATCAACTCAATTAACTAGGTAATTTTTGAGAGATGTGGCGAAAGTTGATAAAAAATATAACTAGTGATTTTGACTCAAATACTGCGCGTAATATTTGATTTTTATGCAATAGATCATAGCAACTTTTAAGACTCAACTACTCATTTTTTCGTTCAATTCAGTTCCCTATGTTATCTTTATCGCTAGATAAAAATATGGGTATTTATTGTTATTTAAAAAAAATGCGAAATTGATTTTTAAAACTTGAATTATTGATTGGTTGTCAAGTAGTTTCAGTACCCACTAGGTGGGGTGGCACCCTTGAGCGGCGAGCTAATTGACAGTAAGAGGTTTTTGTTATTATTTTCCACCCCCCTGGGTCACATACCTGGCTGAACCATTTAAATAATCCCTTGGGCAGTGGGTGGGGTTACAAAAGCCTTAACATTTATACAATTTTGGAAGAGCCTATAATACCTTTATGGGATTATATTCATGTGTGGATAAGGCTAAGCGACTCACTCACCGGTCCTCTTCTCTGGGTACTTCAAAGTCTGGGTGTTGATAGTAGTATACTCGCTCCTGCCCTTCGAGTTGGCCGCATAAATGATGATCTGTAACTCCTGACCAGGAGGGAGGCCCGTCACGGTGAGATGCGGAGATGTTGATGAAATGTTTGCCATCAACTTTCGATTGGAAGGATCGTTTACTTCCATAACGAATTGTTGGTGAACGCCCCCATCAAAACCTTCGTTACACTCCACTCCGAGAGACACCTCTGACTGGTTCACCAATGAGCAATTGTTCAAGCTGTCGGGTTTACCTGTTGTACAATTAATGAACAATTCGAAATTTCTTGAAAAAGTTATAATTTTCAATGATAGAATTTTCAAGCTTGGATTGGAGAGGAGCGATAGCACTTTTGAACAGTTTTGGGCTATATGAAAGAAAGTTGATATTCTGGCGGTGGAAAGATTGTTCCTTTGCTAAAATATCCCAGTAACTGGTCGTTCGTGCGGAGCGTTTCAAATTTACGAAATTGTCTTTTATACCAAAAATGTCATTTTCCAACAACGTATCTTCAAATATGTTCTTTGTATGGAGCACTGAAACTAAAGCAAACAGGATCAGCCCCTCGTGCGGGGGAAAAACTCGTTCCCGCTTATGACTAAATTGTATCTTTTACGTTTATTATCATCCTTGTTCAAGTTGACTGCGCAGAGTCCCCGAATTCGAACTGTTATGTTCAAGGATAAAACCGATGAAACACAGAATGTGTCGCTCAACTGGATGGCGTTGAATCCCTAATTCCTGTCCTTGGAGTGGAAGAGGAGGGGGCCTAACTTGGATTGGCGTCTATGTGAGCCTGAAAATTAGAGCATGCAACCTGAAGGCTTTCTTGGTTCGGACAAACGGAAAAGTCCTGAGATACCAGCAACCTCCGTCTCCCATGCATCCATCTTAGTCTAGGCCAAGAAAATCTATCTATCGATCTTATTCCTTATCGACCTTCTTATCGGCATATTTTTGAAGTTTTTCGGGATTTAGGCGTACGTGGCCAGTTTTCCCACTAATGCAATGTTTAGAAGCAGAAACAATTAAATATCTATTTATTGTAAAGTTGACGTTTACCGAGGGATGGAATGGATGGCTCATGACCGGATCAATTGAGAAGTAGTACGTGCCGTCACAGGAAGTATGTAAAAGTCCGGTTGTTCTATTGTTGTTCAATCGAAGAAAAGTCACATGCGGCAACGGTTTGGCCAGTACATACTCTTAGGCTCTACACTTACATATACTTGGTCCTTAACACTTTTCAGCCCGATAGCCTTGAACGGAGACTCGGTATTTGACGATTGCCGCAAATGTTGGCTGAGTATGGATGAAGATAGGCACTTTAAAGTGGTTATTATAAAAAAAAACGATTGTTTGTCCATTGTAATGTGTTAATTTTTTTTACCTTAGGAACAAGTACTTACTAAAAGATACGTTTTCATCATTGTGGAATAATTTGTAACGTTTCACGCCAATTTGTAGTGTAGGGAATTGTTCATGTCTTGATTGCTATTGGTTTTAGGAAATCTGAGTTACAACTCGACGTTGAAAACCTAGCATACTTGGAGGCATGCTGCATGAACGTACTTTCATCTTTCACATACTCATAGGATACTCACAGGCAGTAGTCTAATCTGAATTCGGCTCTTACTCGCCTTCCGACGTACATAGTTAGTTAATAGCAGTATGGACAGGAAGATGTCACCTTATGGTGCAAGTTCACCTACAAAGAGCGGTATTATTGACTCAAGAGTTGGACGAGGACGCTTACCGGCAGATACGACGTGATAAATACAAGGCCGTTTCATCATTCCCATTGAGTTTTTCGCCCAACAGAGGACGGTGCCAAAATCTTGTTCGGTGAGCGGAGTGTACGTGAGGATACTGAGATTCGGCTGACTTGAATAGTGGCTAGCCGGGATCTCGACGCTTTCTCCTGAGTTGTTGAACCTCCACGCATACTGCAGCGCCGGAGGGTTTGCTTCAATCCAGCAAGTGATTTTCGCCAATTCTCCTTTTCCCACTCCAATCGTCTGATCTTGACCCGGCTGACAAACCGGAACATCTGAAAAAGGTATCATCACCATCGCTTGAATAATGAGAAAGACACGAAAACATTGAAATTAGGGGGTTTCAAGGAATGATCTTTCATGGTGCACTAGCGCTCTCCTCGGACCTTCCGATAACTATCAGTTGTAACTCTTGGATGGCTGATATTTTATTGCGCTTGGCTATTTTGCCCCTAGAGCAAACTATTATTTGATAAATTCGTACCCTAAACTGTACCCAATATGTCCGAATGAAGCAAACAAAATATTTCAAAAGATGACACTGTCAAGTCCAATATCATTCCCCAATGCAGGCTGGTGACCATTAGGAGAATTACATTTCCGGAAATATAATTTAATTGAGAAAATGACATTTTTTATTTTGATTTGTCATAAATCAATTTTCCTTTAACGTCCATAGTATATTATGTAATGGAAATAAATGAAACATAAAAAAAAATTTGTTTCCATCATCTCCAACTTTGGAAATGCGGAAGAAGTGTCGTCTATAGTCTCTACTGAACATTTTTATCCATTCACGGAACCTGCGTCTTGCTCATAGCCACTTCAAAAGTACGGTAGAACTCCAATTATCCGAACTCCGACTATCCGAATCACTTTCTGAAAAAAAATTGTCCAAAAAAAGTCCAAGTGCTATCGTTAGCGGACAAACTGAAAATTATGGAGCAACTCGATAAAGGTGTAACGGGTAAGAAGTTGTCTGAGATTTATGCTGTTGGACAAGCAACAATTTGTGACATTAAAAACAGTATGTCAATACTTTTAACACGTTCGCTGCGGGTCACGCGCTCAGCGCGTGAGCTCTGTTCCAATCTGTGCGTCGCACGCGGCAGGCGCGTGAAGGTAGCCTTAAGTTCAGATGACTCCCGCACAGCTGCTGAACCGAGCTCAACAATTCCGCAGCGAACGTGTTAAACTTTGTTTCGGTGCTTGAAAATGAAGATGGAAGTTCCTCCAGGAAAATAATGAAGACGTCAACAACAAAAATTTGGAAGATGCCGTGTTTAAATGGTTTTTGCAGCAACGTTCTATGGGAAATCCGATTTCAGGTCCAATCCTCTGTGAAATAGCCAAAATCTTAGCAGAAAAGCCTGGTTATTCATCATTTAAGGCTAGTAACGGCTGGCTAAGGAACTTTAAATTCAGGCATGGAGTTGGATTTGGCTGGTGAGAAACTTTCAGCAGACTCTGCATGTCAAAACGTAGCTTTTTTTTCTCTCTAATGGAAATTTTGTTTTGAAAACTCCGATTATCCAAATATTTGATTATCCGAATGGGTCCCAGTCCCCATTAATTCGGATAATTGGAGTTCTACTGTAGTGGACAAAAATTCATAATTAATTTTTTAAAATAGTTTTCAAAAAAATAAAATGTTATTCGAAAAAATGCACGTCTAATTGAAAGTTGTACTCATCATTTTGGCGTGCGAATAATTCTTTAGCCACATGTAGGTCATGAATTCTCAAAATGGTTACCATTTTCCAATGGCAGGTAAATTCTCGGAATTAACATGGCACAACAATGTTAAATGCACTCCACTCACACATAACATCCAGGTGGAGGGAATTGCTCTCCCCGTCCCCTTCCTTGTTTGAGCCAACGCAGGTGTACTTCCCGGCTCGAGACTGCCCGATACTTTGCAACACGAGGCTCTGGTTTGCGATGATGATGCCTCGGGCAGGGTTGTTCAACACTGGATTGCCCTGCAACATGGTAAAACAGAAAACTGAATCTAAAAACTGTATCCAAGATAACACGTACCAGCAACACTTTGTTAAGCTCGGTTCAAATTCATTCAACTTCTGCACCACGTCGTAAGTCAGGGGGATGTTTCTTGGTTCGACACAATTTAATGACCAAAATGTGTTTATTCTGCGTCCGTTTTTGGTTGGTTATTTCATTTTAGGCGCCTGTTTTCAGATTTTCAAGTAAAGAAAAAAACCCTGCATATTATTACACACGGGTTGGTTATTCCTCGAATGGGGGTAACAGTGGGTGTGGCGGGTCCCGGACCCATTCCAATCGATTCAGGGTCCAAAATTTAGTGGAAAATGATACCCCACACGCCTAGGCACCAGAAATCTAGACACATACAAAATGAGTGGATAGATATCCATTTTGGCCTATAACTTCTTCCGGTGGGTGCCAATCGTTCTGGGACCCATTTAATTGGATTCAGCGTCCAATATTTAGTGGAAAATGACACCCCACTTGCCTAGATCGCCCAAAATCGTGAAAATACATTTTTCAAAAAACACATTTTGACCGTTCTAGGCCGGGAACAGACCCCTGACCCAAATTTCAGATATTTAGAAAATTTTCTACTACCGAAAACGGCGCGGACAATGGACGGCGGACGGACATTGACCTTTTTTGATCTAGACACCATGAAACGTCCAGAAAAGAAATTTGAGCCAAATCGGAGAGGTTGACCATTTACATGAAAACATAGGTTGATTATTCAAGGGATAACCAACCAAAATTGGTTGAGGGATGAAATGCTTATGAAATGTTGAGTGGAATCTGAATCTGCAATAAGAAATTGGGGTTCCCATTTAAAATAAGAAGGTTAGTGTGTCAATATGATATTATGAAATCCTTGCAAAAAAATATTGGGATTCAAAAATTTGTGTTTTGTTTACTTTCTTGTAGACGATTTTAGCAAGGGGGGGGGGGAACTCGTGAAACATCCGTGTGTATAGGTTGGTCGGTCCAGGACCCATCTCAATGGATTCTGCGTCAAACATTTAGAGGAAAATGAGGAATCTCTATACTCCCTCTGCAAGGGAAATTCACACGCCGTATTGCCTGTTTTCCATGTACGTATTTCCACCATGAATTCGTTGACATCCTCCACTTACATCAGGTATGTGGGAAAGTGAGACATAAGAAAATGCCCCTACAAGCCACTGGGAGAAAATGGTGAACTCCCATCTCAAAATTCAATTTTCGGGTAATTCGTAGTTTAACGTTAATTTGACCGCACTGCGGTTCACATATATTGTATTCCCACCGTTTTCCTGACAGAGACAATACGCTTGTCTCGGGCGAAACTACCACCCATCGTGCGATAGTGGATCTGGACTGGGGCACGCCCAACATTGACTAACATGACATGTCGTCATAATGAATATCTCCGTCAAATGCTGAGTGCGAGAAAACCAATTCGAGCCTTTATAATTAATTGTGGCACTTCTCTCTAATTGTGGGCAAGCTGAGAACGAATAAATATCCAAATGTTGACTTTTCTTCGGCGGAAATGAATAGTAGAACAGTGATGATTGAATTGGATCGTGGTCACTTAATAGTTAATTTCTTTGTCATTTGTCGACTGGGCTCGCTTGAAATTAACATCCAATCATTCTAAATATTTAACTTGTTGATCAAGAAACAATTCAAGGTACTCTTGTCTGCTATTTGTTGTAGTTTGTGGTGTGGGCTGTCCACCGGTTTCAACCCTGCGTCGTCCCTATTTATTTATTTATTAGGAAAGCACGTTGGCATTTGCCTAGTTTCAATAATCTTGAATTGGATAACAATTCAGCTGTAAATCCGAATAAATCCAGTGCACTGTTCTGAACATAACTTGTACATTGTTTACGCTTTCTTATACAATAGCTAAAATGCGCTCAGAAATTTAAAAAAAGTAATTTTTACACACATATGACTGTGAACACTTTTGTATGTAAGAACCTAATATAGAGAAATCTCCTGGACAACGGCCTAATCCTGGATTGGCTAAGGATAATGCAAGGTTCGTTGTAAACATCACAATCAAGTATGATACGAGATTAAATTTCACGAGTTGCTGGTGCCTTACGCCTTCATTTTTGGTTGCATGATCCATTAGAACAACAGGCCCTTGCCGCAACTTCATGGTTTGCAGACTGGGCAGGCTCAGCCCCTTGATCTTTGAGCCGAATAGATAAAAAATTGAACAACTGATGAGCTATTACCTCTCAAAATGCTATAGTATTCTCCTTGTAAACAGAGAGATGCTGAGAAAATGACCACATTAGATCAAACATGCTGGGAATTCGTCCAGGTTTTATTTTTTATGTGAAAAATAGATCTTACTGAGTCCGAAAATTTACACCAATTAATTTTGTTCTCACCAAAAGGAAGTTTGGTATGTCAAGTTACCTGTGTTTCTAAGACTTGCATCGTTGATTTTTACAAACCATTTTCCATTCTAGCATTAGGTAATAGCTTCCTGTCAACCCAGTTATGAGAAAGCATGTTCGTACGAAGGGTATGCATTTGCCTCTACTTGAGTACTTGAGTAGTTTGACATCGTAACAACAGGTTACGGTGTCCCACTGCAGGGAAAATAACCAAAAAATAGGAAGAAAAACCTCAACAAACCGAACTCGCGTAGAGTTCTCCAAACACCCGCGGCTAAAAACGGAATGACGTGAAATAGCCAATTTCTGTGGAGCAGCTGTCATTACAGTTTCATTTCACCCGCGTCTTGTTTCGGCTCGATTGGTTTTGTTTCAATTTCATTCAAAGAACGCTCGTAATGTAATGTTCCGCTCGGTCGGTGGTGGCTGCAGAAATGTGTGAAGAGACGTAATGGGAACCAAATGAGTAAAAGTACGGGTCAAAGTGGCAAAATAAAGTGAACAGGTAAAATTTCGTGGACTGGCTCACAGTTTGATAGAGAGAGATAAATTGATGCAAGGATTCCTGACTACATTCCAACATCCTTCCCTCCCCCGAGCAGCTACTGCAATTCTCGAACACAACACAAATCTGGAATGTATAACGAATAATCTGGACAGGGACGATTTAAGCCGATCTTACGTTTATTGATCATGTAATGGAGTTGCAGTTCAATTTTGGAATTTTGAGCGAGTAAAGCCTGAAACATCATTCACCATAGATAATGATAACAAACGCGGATCTGTTTTAATAGGTTACAGCAAATTTGAGATATCCGTGCGCAAGTATTCGTCTGAAAAAGATATTTTTGGGACGCCATTTTTCGCCGAGCCTCTGTAACCGTCGTTCATCAAGGAATATTGAATCACAAATTCTCATTTCAACAGAAAAGAAAAGAAGAAAAAAAAACCATTGGATGTAGATTGATTTAAGTCGGAATTCTAAATGTTCCTACTGTTGAATCTTTATGATTTATCTGTAAAAATGAATAGCGTGTCATCCTTACCTCGTGTCTCCAGGTCACCCTGCTGACCCACGGGTTGGCTTTGATCTTGCACTCGAAGTACACGTCCATCCCTTCCTTTATAGTTGTGCTTTTCAGGTTGCGTCCAAGCTCCAGTAGAACTTGAGGGACATCTGTAATGAGTATAAGAAGAGGAGAACATATTAGTGGGGTTATCTGATAGGTCCACCCTACTCACTTTCTTTCTGTGCAATAAGTTGGTGGTTATCTCAAAGAGAACAACGAGGTTGCATTCAACTACTTCTACGTAATAGGCTAATAGTATCGTTGTGTCGGTAAGTGTAGATGTTATACACAAACGACTAGAAACCCCTGTTTCACTTCGGTAACCAACTGCAATATCCGCAAACCGGGAGATGCTTAACAAAAGGAAGGGCAAACGAGAGTTGTATTTCAGTCTGCTCTTCCCCAGGGAGATTTTTAAAAACAAGCTCCAAAGCCAAACAAAAAGTGGCCTCGAAGATTCTATTCACAGATCTAGGGAGGATACCTCTTTTATCATTTAATAAGCTCAACGAAAATACTAATTACTTATCCACGTATCCTCATACCAAGAAAAAGCCCGTTTTTTCCTTCGTCAAATGTACTACCTTCCAAGAAATGTGTAGAATGATGCGATAAAACCCTGAAATTATTCGCAAAGCCGTCCTGATCTTCAAAAAATTGCCAACGCTTTTCCCTACAGAAAATACTGGAATTTCGCTTCCAGCAATGAGAAAGAACCTCTTTTGAAAACGTTATTAATTAGTAGCAATTTTTCAGCCTTGAAAGACTGGAGGCACTCAGAAATGCTATTTGAAGTCATTTAACAAATAATTTCCTCAGGAAGATGAATACGTCAGATTTTCCGGAGTTTCGCTGACTTGTGAGAGATCTGTGACCTTGTTTGGGTTCCAGCAGTTGTTGAATACAAAAAGTTGGGAAAATTCATCTAAAAATGAAGGAAGATGGGGCTCTGTTTAAATAAAGTGTTTTTCAGTAAATACCTACTTTTAAATAAAAAGTAAGTCAAAAACAGGTTGAGAAAGGATGGTGAGGTAAATAAATTTACGATGTATGGCATTCGAATCTCTGGCGTACGTATTCACTATGCAGACCTTGAGAGGTCCTCGTTCGGGCGGCACAATAATATTTGGTAAATGGGTGAATTCGGGCGAAGAAGCGATTATTCAACTTGAATAAAACGCCACACTGCATACTTTCCAAAGATGTGAATGCGGAGTTTGAATTACATATCGATTGTTGGTTATCGATGCTTCATTGTAAAATTCGTAGAACTCTACGAACCGTCGAATTCATCCGTGAGTAATGTCAGCCGAATCAAAACTGTTCACGGTACTCTTATTTCTATATGCGTATGAGAGCCATTCAGTTTTTGGTGGGACAAAATAAGTTGGGTTATTGTTTATAATAAAGCCCTTTGCACTTATTCGGCAATGTTGATGGCACAAAGGGAGTCAAGACAGCACGCTGACACAGTTTCTTTTCATGACCAAGAGAAATCTCTTTAGAAATAACAGAGAATTGTAGTATGAATTTTCAACATACAGCATAAGGTCTCATGAGGACAAATAATAATAATTGAGTAAACGTGAGAAAAAACTCACGGTGAACGTCGAGTTTCCATTCGTCTTCGATTTTAGATCCCTGTATGAGCGAATTAGATGCCTTGCACGTAAGACGCTTCCCTGAATCATCAACAGTCGGCACAAGTGTTAAAATGCTGGTCGTAGTGTTGCCATCGGTGCTGATCTGAAACAACGAAATCGTCGAATATGTATCAGTTGATTCTACTAAGCTATCTTCTCTGAGAGGCGTAATCGATGTCGTTTTTATACCACTAGCGGGGAAAACCCTCAGCGAGGGAAAAAACCGTGAGGCCTGGGTCAGCTGGAAGGGAGCAAATAAAAATGAGGGGCTGTAAGAAAAAAATGTAATAATTCCTCGACTAACCCCTTAATTGCCTGATCCATTAAACGCACGAATGAATGGTTGGGAATGACTGGAGCTATATTGTTATTATTATGATGCTCATGATAATTTAAACTCGATTGAGGAAGCTGAATTGAAAGATGGTAAATGGATACTGCTTAAATTGAAGTAGGCGAGCTTTTGACTGATAAGTTCAACTCAGTGCTCCCATGTAGATGAATATAAGCCTATATAATATTATTTTTATCGCGCTAAGAACTATAAGAGTGTACCTATCACCCGAAAAAGGCCGAGAAAAGAGTCGGACTCCAAAGTCTGAATAAAACGAAATTGTGGTGGTAGTCTGGCAGTAATGAGGTTTAACGCCCTGTTTCGTGGAAGGTAAAGGTACGGGTTGTATTGAATTAGAAACAGTTATTCAAAGACCAACCATCAACAGTAAATCCATTTATCCAACGCCACCTCGGCTTGGCGGTATAATTCCCACGTTGCAGAAAGAGGGCTGTACTACGACCTGAGATCGGGGGTTACATTAGAAGTGAAACGCCGGGACCTGGAAATTTCCGAGGAGCAACGAAGTTGTGTTTAGAAGGGTAGCGTTCGATATTAAGAAACCCGATGTTCATAGGCAGGAACCGAAAACCTTATTCCGTAATTACGTAGTAAATCGGCCCGCTCTACCCACGAACGAAAAACGGTTGCTCGCAACTAGATTTGGAATGTTCATCGTGTCTTGTATGTAGGATGTACCCAACTTTGGCCCTCTCAAGCGCATAAAAAACCACCAAATGAAGGGATGCCTCTTACATTTCATAGCTGAAGAAAGTAGAATCATGCTAAAGGTTAGGGAGATTGCCGAGGGTCACGTTTCACTCACATTAATTCCGCCAACCGCAGTTCTAGGTGTAATGTGTTCTGGAAGGAGTTTAATTGGCCCCCAGGTAATTCGACTCGATCTTCATTCCCCGATATTAATCCGAAAACCCGAAGTGTTTTTCGCATCAGAACCTCATTTTTTCCCATTATTGAATCACCGTGTGTTTTTTTCGGTGAAAATCTTGTGAGAGAGAGTCAAAAGAGTGATGTAAATAGCAGTCAGCATTTTTGAAAAATGAGGAATGATCGTGTCCTGGAGCCCACTATGCTTGATTATTCCCTAATAATCGACCTGTTTTCATGGCAGTGGGCAACCTTTCCAATTGGCCCCAAAATTTGACAGTATACGATTCATGATGTCTAGATCATGACCCTGCGAATTCATCCAAATACGTAGATTATTCCTTGATGCAACATTAGGGGAAAAACAGTGAACGTGGTATTCTCCGAACTTATTCCAATCGATTCAGCGCCAAACATTTAGAGGACAGTTACACTCCATACGCCCAGGTACCCCACCTTTTTTGACTCTAGATGGTCCCCATAACTTTTCAGTCCGATCGCCCAAAATAGGGGAGAGTATGGGTAAAAATGTTTGTTTTTTAAAAACACGATTTCTGGGACGTTTTCTACTAAATTTGGACCCTGAATCCATTTAAAGGGGGGCCCCGTTTAGTGCCCACTGAAGCTGGGTATGGGGCAAAATAGGTCTCACCTGCCTATTTCGCATTTTCCACTAAATGTTGGACGAGATATTACATACTCACTGTTTTTCCCATACTCTTGAATCGAGGAAGAATTAACGATTGCGGAATAATTTGTAGCATTTTTTCGCTAAGTTGACTGATTACTCAAATATTTGGTGGGTATGGACGAAAATTGAATTTTCTCACGAGTATCCTCATGTTTGCGATTAATCTGAAAACTATGATTTTTAATATCGGCGTAGTTGATATTATTAAAAATTCGAAAACACGGTAAAATCTTATAAGTGAAATATGTATCATAGAAATAAGTTAACATAGACTAAGGAGATAATTTCGATGGAGAATGAGATGTACTACCGATTCCTGTGAGTTCATCAACGCGAACGACGTAGATTTCCTGGTCACACTGGCAGTAAACCTTACTTACTTTTTCTTTGCTGTTGCGAAGCTGTTCGTTACCCTTCCACCACGTGATGATCGGCGGAGGACGCGAGCCAATCACCTCGCAGGATAACTCTGAAGATACGCCTGCGCTCAGAGGAACGTTATCCCCTAGGATTCTCGCAGTCAGCGGCCTCACTGGAAATTTCATTGATTAACGTGAAAAATTGACAATCATTGCAAATACATACTTGGTGAACATTAGGTACCCGTTTTTCCGGATTCACTACTCCTCGTGGAAATACGGTTGACTTGTATTTTTCAAACCCCGAGAAGGATTCAACCTATGTAAAGAAACAACCAATGTGATGAAAACGTCTATGAGGAGTTTCCTCATACAAACTGATTACATTTTTACGGATAATATTTCGGTACTTCTCACTCAACAACTGTAACATGATCCCGACGATTCGCCGTACATCCACTAATTGGGTACGTAGTTTCAATTCAGGAGTTTCTCAGTTTGAATCAATTGTCGAAGTCCACCCGACCACGATCGCACGCCGAGAACGTAACGTGAAATTCTCTGTATTGTTCTAGGAATAGAGTTCATGCTAGGAACCCGTTATTAGGGATCCCTCGTTCTCTTCCACTAGATGCTCACCTCCGATGTACTAACCAAAATCCAACACTGTCGCCCGGTTTTAATTGAAGCACTTTAGCCATTCATTCATCACGCGCTTATAATCTGCCTAGCGAACGAGCAAAATATGGGGAATGTCGGTTTAGTTCATAATCCCAGGAGGAATGAAAGAACATCATACCTTTACACCTTAAGCGAATAAGCGATCAAATACTGTGAGGGGTTCCTGGATTCATGATACTTAATTTTTCTGTATTGTGGACTCCAAAATACCCTCTGTGATTGAACCCCCAGATTCAATAATCGAATTTCGGAAATTAAAAACGAGCGTAAAAAGCACACATTTCAATGTTTTACGGTCCTCATCTGTACTGTCGGTTATAAATGATTATCAATCAACCAATCAATCAATAGGTATTTATTGTAAAAACCGTCAGGTGTTACAAAGGTTGGCTCAAAAGTGTCTGCGTAGACACATTACATTGCCCAAGGTTGCCCAGTCACTCATACAATCGACTGCACTTTACGCAGCTGAAGTCTGGGGAATGAACCACACCGAGGATATTGAAAGAGTCCAAGTGAGAACTTATAAGACGCTCTTGTTTCTCTCGAGGAGTACTCCAGACCACTTTGTGCGAACGGAGTGCTACCTGAGTCACACTCAAAGCGAGGTTCTCAAACTGGCTTTGGGGTGGTGGATAAAGCTGATGAAGATGTGTAAGCCTCTCTCGAATTAAAATCTGTTATAATTTACTATAATTTAAGAGGAGGATACGGGATGTAAATCCAAGACTTACGACTGAGCGTTAATTAGGGATACCAAGGATGAGCATAAAATACATTGATACAAAATGAATTATAATTGAAAACAAGGACATGGTGCAAAGGAGAATATGCCTCAACCTGGGCTAGAATTGATACAAGATAAAGTAATTTGACAAAGTAAATTAGACAACATGTGGAGCATAAAATACAATTAATACGAGATACATGAAATTATGATATACATGAAATACAATTTAATGAGCAAGTGCAACAATACTGGCTGACGAAAACGGCGTCGACGTCAAAAGAAAAACAGGAGGGGGCACGCTGTCCCGCAGGTACACAGCGAGGCTTATTAACTTGAGTCCTTTATCATCTCATGGCATGGGGAACACAATATTACAGCTTCGGTCGACTTCAGCACGGTAGCAGAGTTCACTTCAGAGCGAGCACAGGACAAAGCCAGGATGGACTGAGTGAGATGCACTTGCACGACAGGCTTACAAAAATATATGACTCCAACATGTTGGGCGCCCTGGCCCCGAGGGGCGCCTCGACAATGACCGCCTGGTTGGACGCCTTCGCAACTAGTGAAGAAGCTCTCTCCAAATGCAACGTCTGGGCAGGAGCTGCGCACGCATCCTGGCGCATGCTCCCTCCCTTCTGGGCTTCTGGAGGCAGCAAGCCTGGGGGCTTACAGATGAGCCCAGAAAGACTTCCCCGTATTTGCTTCCAGCGTCTACTGGCTCTCCACGGACGTCAACCGGATCCGAGGTATAATTGGGTGTCGCAGCTTTCAGCGGTGTTCAGGGACGCGGGCTTGGCGGATATATGGGACACTCAAGACGTCGCTCGGCTGCAAAGGGAAAAACCTGTGGTGATTGAGGCGATGAGGATGGCTTCGAGGATGGTGGACGAAGAGAGAGTGCGGACCACACGCTTCAACCCATATTACCAGTTTATACAGCCCGCTGGTCTTGGAAGCGCGCCGTATCTCTGCCTGGACGCTGGACTGCAGATGAAGAGATTGGTGGCCCAGATTAGACTTGGAGGAGAGAAGTTTGCACGCCTTAGCATCCCTGAAGGCTCTGTGAGGTTCAAGAGGGACCAAGACTGCCCCCTGTGCGACCTGTTGGAAGCGGACACCATTGTGCACCTCCTCTGTGTATGTCCCATGGTGCGGGAAGGAAGACAAAGACTTTATAACGAGGATGTGCTCTCAATCGGGCGTTTCTATGGTCTTCTCGGTAATTTGGTTACCTTGGTAGAAGTGAAGCAGTTTTTTTATTACGCGGCCTCATGCATAAGAACCAGACTACTTTTATATAAATGATTATCCTATTTCTGTTTTCGTACGCGAGGTGAGCCTAGGTTACATTTCAATTTGAAGAATTTCCCTCGATAATATAATAACTGTTTGTAACAATAATATCCGCTTAACCAACAATATTGTCCAAAATAAACCCAGATCGATTTAGTTTCGAAGATGAACCGAATTTCATAGGTACTAACTCATTTTTGAGCGGCGCGAGATTTACACCGACTCATTTACCACGTCATGGCCACATTACAGATGGAACGTCGCCATCTAACACAAACGCCAATCAAGGCGACGACGTATACATAGAAGAGGCCAGGCTCAAGGAAATTTACAAATGGGATTTACCTTCCGGCGGAAAGCCCGTGGGAAAATGGACCAGACCAGGATGAGCACCACTTGTCCTCCTTTTAAGAGTAAATCAAATAAATTAAGAGGACCAGACGTCTCTCCACCCTTCCACTGATGATGACAACCAACAAAGTCAATATCTGATTGAAGTAGTCAGGAAATAAAGGTTGGTAGTATTAGTCGAGAATTCGTAGGAAATCTACAGAACGAGGAAAAAAGTTCAAAATATAATAATAAATACATTAATCTACATACATGAAATATGACGTTTATCATGTGTGATCACCTAGTTGATTAAGCTGTCAAAGAGGTTGACACCCCCATGACTGTGGGCATGATTTTGCCTTATTCAATGAAGGCATAATGTCCGTCCGCCGTGCAAGCCATTTTTAGCAGTAGACAATTTTCTAAAAATCTGAAATTCTGGGCAGGGACCTCTTGTTGACTGTAGTTGGTCGAAAAATTTTCAGCCCGATAGGCCCACATTTGGAGAGGGTATGGGTAAAAATGTGTGTTTTGAAACTCGATTTTCGGGTGCTTTTGGGAATATGGTGATGTGATGTGTCATTTTACACTACATTTTGGACGCTGAATTCATTGGAATGAGTCTGGGACACTCGAGACTCACTGTTTCTTACATACTTCTGTTTGATTTGGTCTTCTGCCTCCCTTTACTGTCCTGTTATGTTGGTGGCTGGTTATTCTCCGATGAACTTGATCTATCTTCCGTTCTGCTGTCAACGTCCCTCCTGAGTTCGATTAACTGCCAATCAGTACACAATAAACCTGCAACTCCTCTGAAATATTACTCAGAAGATCCCATCAAGTTCTTCAATGGTCTTCTGGCCGAAAATATTTGTTTGGAACAGTTTATTCTTCTCTCAGTCTCTATTCAATGTAAAAATAGGCATTTTGGCTGAAACAAAGTGTGATCCCTCAAATCGTACCATTGATTATTATTAGAAAAGTTTACTTCCTGAGAAGTTTTGGTCCAGTTCACACATGGCCAACATTCTAGGTTGCAGTTTATGACCATGTGAAGTAAGGACATGACTCGACAGAAATTTCCATTCTCCTTGCTGAAAGTTATTACTCTCAAGAAAGTGGGATACTGGCATAGCCAAAAATGTCAAAAATCAAACTTGAAATCCGTCAGCACATACCGTTACATACAGTCAAATGTGAATATACCTGCCCGATTTAACTATCTAACGGCGGTAAACATTTTTATTTATGACTGTAATAGAACGGGTCAGCTCGTCGTTTTCTACCTTAAATCAGTGTCGTTTTGTGTTTTTGAGTAACAAATAATGTCAGGCGTATTTTTTCTTTCCCTGGTTTGAGCGAGCGACGAACTACTGATGATTCGCAGAAATGATACACTCCTAGGGGGTTACGAAACCGTCCCTCAACTGTCAAACGGTTCTGAGAAGTTAGGTGATGATTTCAATAATTCCACATTGGGAATGACGTTTGAATATAAGTACTGTAGCTTTTCCTTCTTTCTTTCCCCTTTTCCAATCTTATAGCAAAAGCATTACATCCGATTTTATTAGAGGACTGTTATATTATTGAATAAACCTATGAAATTATCTACAATATTAGGGACATTTTTTGATTAATACATCCTTATTCACGTTTACGAATATGGGTTGGTCGATCTACGAGTATTAGACCAACCAAAATCTATGACTGATGTATTTACTTCTGCCGGTACGGTTATTTTGTGTTTTGTACAATCTTCGTTCGAATGAGATAGAAAAGAAGTTCGACGAAAGCCATAAACAACATAAACAAGACCGAAGGAGAACTCCCTTGGAAGGCAAACATGTTGTGGAGGAAAGTTTGATGTCCGCGTTGACAGGAGTCACATCCCCGTGTGATGGCGTGGGCAGCAGATGCGAACCAAAATGGGTCTGGGATGTTCTCACTCCGTTCGCCTTCTTGTCCTCGATGGGAGCACGATCTCCCAGAACCAACTTAACAGATCGATAGGATGCCAAACGGCGACCGACACCAAGATCCTCCTTGTCGTCAACAATATCGGGATAAAGGGGTTTCGCGTCTGGAAGGAAGAAAGTTTGAAGGTGCTCGATATTCCCTTGATGTCAACGTCGTTCTCCACTGACACCAGATCCAGAAAGAGATAGTCGCCTGAGAGCTTCATTTTCACAAATCAATTTCAACATTTGAAGGGACGTTACCCCTGATTGGAGCGATCACATTAATTTAGAACAACTTGGGACCAGGCGGGTGGGAGCAGAGCCTACGCAAGATAAAGTGCCCTTAAATGTTGTGGTCAACATCGTGGATTTTAAATTTAAGGCGAGAAAGGAGTCTGTCTTCGGTCTCGCCAATAACCAGAGCCCGAAGGTCTCGAATCTTATATTCGATCTTTAGGTAATATATTATAATTTTTTTGACGCGACAAATCACGCTTTTAAAATGTACACAACTACATTTTGTACAGAGCATTGTCATAGTTAAATTATGTGTTATTATGTCGTGTCGTGTATACAAATGAGGTTGGTCATTGTACTGTCCTTAATATAGTCGTCAAGACCAAAGAAGTTTTATGAACTTACGTTTCAGCAGTGAAACATGCCCTTTGCAGATGTCGTGCAAGGGTTTGAGACATCCTGGAATCAACGGTTGTCAGATCCGTGCTCATATGACTGCGTGAATAAACTATTTGATTAGACCCCCGTTCAGCAGGTGATACAAGATGCGAAGTTAATCCTCAGAGACCCTCCTCGTGGAATCGACAAACCAAACAAAACATTCCCCAAGGGAGACAAAACATTCCCCGCCTTAGAGGATAGATGTGTCGTTGAAAATCGTTATCCATACAAGCCGACAGGTTGAACATTACCAGGGATAAGCCGGGAGCTACGGGAGGCACTAGCACTATGCTCCGTGCTCCACCACTTGTCTTTATTATTCTTATTGACCCTTGTATTCTTATTGTCCAAAACAATTTTTTTCATATCAAAGATTTGTATTAAAATGTTTCCAAAAGATTCTGACGGTATATCAAAACATGAGAGAGCCGCTAGGTACTTGTCGTATTTTATAGGAGCTACCTAATTTACTGATATTGATCGGAACATCATTATGTATGTATACATTAAGCAACTACTCCCTGCGTAAAGAAATACTTCCGCACAATTGTAAAATGTGTGGCAGGATCACATGATAAGCTGTTATTTCAAAACGCGGCCAAAACTACTCAAAAATTGACCTCCGGCGTCTGCAACAAAAGCGGTTACCCTGTTTGCGTCAGTTCGCTGTTCCAGTACATTCACACTTGTATGGTTATTGATAACCGCAGGATTTCGTTCAGTAAACTGCTGGTTAAGGAAGTTGGACCGCATCCTTGAACATCGCGGCCGCTTTAGATGTAATAAGATGCTCGGCCACGTCTTGCCATCTGTCACCTTCGCCAATACACCTACGTCAAGAGGGTGCCATTTTCAAGATTCCCTAACCAGTGTTATCCGACCCAGGAGACCCAACATAGCCCAAGGAACCTTGCCTGGAAGGAGCAGTGTCCCCTTTTTTTGATACATGCCCTCGATCGCGGTTATCGGCCCATAGGCCCCGGGAGCGTACAAAGGTGACGGTAAAGAAACATTATGGGTTCGCACAGGGTGTGAGGGTGATTGGGTGAAAGGGTTTGGTTAAGTGCCAATGAAGAGGAGGAGCGGGATATAAACTTGATAGATAGTAATCTCGATCGTGGGGTAGAGCTCTAAAAATGCATCAATAGCACCAGGGAAGCTCCTTTCGCCCCCTAAAAAAGACCACAACATCTTCTTTGAACATGGCCAGTGTTAATTCTATCGCCCGAGAAAACCAATAGGTTTTACAGTTCGTATCGACCGCTTCCTCCTTCCTCACACAGCACCTTTTAAGAATATAAACGTTATCGCTCCCCCCACAGTTATTAGATTGAGTGCCCCCTTCAATACACCTGGACGCGCGAGAATGAACGTATTGTTGCGAATCACTGAAGAACCCCCGAGAGCTTTTGATTTGATGCGACGATCGATCAGAATCGGATGAAATTGCTGAACTGGTTCGAAGATTTTTTCATGAACTGAATCAGCCCGAATCCGTTAATGTAATAATGTCGTCGGTGAAAAATATATTTCCATTCCCGCTTGATTATCACTTTTCCCTACTCATCTTCCCTACTCATTCCCATCTCTAAAAGTCTTACGTTTTGAAAAAAACTCTTACAACTATTCTATAGTGGCTGATTGTTCTAATGTTAGTATCTATTTTGTTTGAGGATGCGCTTCGCTCTCCGAGTTTTCGAGACTGCATATTTCAAGCATTCATTTTCGAGATAACCTTTCTCACCCGTTCACCCCCTTATTAGCAGCAATCGTCCAAAATCTCAATCGATTCACCGTTCGGAGCTCGGTGGAAAATAATGCTTTACGGGCACATGTCTTGAAAAAGATTTTAAAAATACTTGCTTCCGTTCAAACGGGTTCAAACTGATTTTGATCGTTTCTGCAAACAAGCGTAACAAGGATGCCTTAATATGTAAGTAGGTACCTGGTATTCTCATGCCTATTTAAAAACGTTTCTTCGTTTATAATGAAGTCCTCTCAGGAGCTTAGGGGTATTATGCCAAGGCTTAGACTGTACAAACGATTGACGAGAAAAATATTTGTTCTCCTTTTCCCAGTTGAAATGTCAACCCTCCTCTCCTCCCCCCTACACCCTCGAACCACCCACATTCCAGGGTTCAAGATGGTGATAATTTCATACTATAACTGACGGGGCACGTTTGTATACAAAAGTACGAATCGACTAAAAAGTGCCCGTTGTCTACATCAAAGTACAGTATATTTAAGGGATAGTGTCAGTCCATAGTTCAAATAGAGCAAACATTCATTTTGTTTGAGACGTGAGGCTTTTTTGTCTCGTTTGTTTGTGAGGTTCCTCGAAAGTGCTTCTCACTCCTCGTTCAAGAGGAAACTGGGGCGTCTACAGAACATTCAGAAGTTTTGGACACTCAACTGATGTGATTTATGTCTCTCAGAAGATTGGAAATTGCTCTTTGGTATTTCGGAGTGTCCCTACTTTTAATCGATCCTTCCATTCAATTGTTGAATGAACAGAAATCGTATTAACAGTCGGAAATGGTGAACGGAAGTATTCTAGATCAAATGGGCCCAAACAATGTTCAGACTTGCCATCTTTCTTAGTTATTGAGGTGGCTCAAAGTACCAACACGTATCCTATTGCGAAAATATTTCCCTTTTTCACGCCTGTTAGTTATTTTCGTACAATGACAGTCAATCTCACAGAACCTCACGTCAATACGAGTATAATTGTGAATTGGCGAATATATTCACCATATTTCGGACGCTGAATCCATTGGGATAGTACCCGGACCAATTTGCGCCCTCCGGAGATAGGTATGGGCTAAAATGGGCACTTCCCTACTTTTGAATGTTCATTAATGATTTTTGGGTGCCTAGACGTATGGGGTATCATTTTTTAGTAAATGTTAGAAGCAGAATCGATTGGAATGAGTTTGGGACACTCCACGCCCTTGCTGCTAATTTATTCCTTCCTCATTAGTGTCGTCAAGGTATTGGGCGAACGTTACTTCATGACATTAGCTTCAACCTTATTGAGTTCTGAAAAGACGTGGATTGATGCGGAAATGCCTGACGGTTAGGTATGTGGTGGTTGTTGCCCAGCGAAATTCACTGACATCATTGATACGTGATGAAGTAGGTTTAAAAATGTTGTTGATCAAGGAAAAAATTCCCGCATCAACCATTCTTTAAAATTTGAACTTTTTGAGGCAAAAGATGACGAACGTTCAAAACGTAGAGGATGGGACAACACTAAAAAACGCCGCAAATTCTTTCACAGGTTGGTTATTCCTCGAAACAGGAGCATGTAGACTCATTCCAATCGATTTAACGCCCAAAATTTAGTGGAAAATCATACCCCACACACCTAGGTACCAGAAATCTCGAAAACCCACTTTAACTACATGGTAGGTAGGTACCCATTTTGACCCCATTGGTGGGGGGCGCCAATCGTTCAAGGAGGTTTCGAAGAGTTTCAAAGTTTCAAGAATGAGCCGGAAATGGGTCCCAGACTAAAATTTCAGATTTTTAGAAAATGTTCCAGTACCAAAAACGGCGTGGACGGCGTACAGCTCATTTTGACCAGACACCTTGAAACGCCCGGAAATGTTTTTTTGGGCCGCATGGAGAGATTGACTTTCTTCATGAAGACAAGGTTTGATTGTTCAAGGAATAACTAACCAACTAAAATTACGAAATCAAGAGCATATACCGGAAAACTGTTGGGAAGACAAATCACGGAGCCAATTATTGGGACTCCCTTCATTGCAGCAATCCCGCATCAGGATGACAACTCCAAGTGAGACAAAACTCCAGGCTGTACAGGTGCTCGACAGACACATGGAGTGGATTTCGTCGGGAGGTAATTCCGTTTGAGCTGTTCAAACTTTTCGGATGTTAATAGCACGTACCTGGGAAGTAGCATAGCGTTTGACTGCAGAGTTAGGAAGCTCATTCCTACGAGACAACACGGGCCAAGGTAGAACCCACGTGAACGGAAAGTTTACAGTCCCCATTCTTCAAAAGTTTGTTCATTAAAGAACTTCCATACACACACTCATTCTTACTCATTAACTACTTTCT
The DNA here is from genome assembly GCA_019603395.1 of Cyrtorhinus lividipennis. Taxonomy (NCBI): domain Eukaryota; kingdom Metazoa; phylum Arthropoda; class Insecta; order Hemiptera; family Miridae; genus Cyrtorhinus; species Cyrtorhinus lividipennis. Next base: position 19,973,253 of record CM034007.1, on the reverse strand, counting down.
CTTCCTTTCTACATTGAACTTGAAAGCGTTGTTAACTATCTCAATCGGTTGGGAAACTGCTGCGTGGATTCCTCGGCAGCACAAAGCTTATTTGTTGTTGTTTGCAGTTTTTATTGTGAGGTTCGTAGTAGTTAGGGGTGAAAGTTGGCCTTCTCAGTTGCTCGTATCGCTTTCACGTAGTTATCGCATTTTTCTCTTCGTCCTCTTATAAGGAGTAGACTTTATTGATGGGGGCCGGCCCCAATGTCAGTCCCCGAACATCCCTTTAAATCGGAAAATACGGAAGATTAATTTTGAGTAAATTGACCTTAGGGAGCCACTGAAATCCGTAATTTGCGTGAAAATACCAGTTTTGCAAATTCCAAATAAAATAAATGTTGTCAACATTTATGTGTCGGAAAAGGAATTTTGATTCGATGGAGAGCCTTGCAACTCCTCGGCAGCAGATTAAATTTATCGGCTTTATTTTCATCTCGGAAGATTTCGCGCCCTATCCGCCGTGGCAACATTAGAGTAGGGGAAATTAAAGTGTTTTCAAACAATTTTAATTGCGCCATGCTGGTACTTATGCAAAATTTACTTGAAATAATAAAATATCTTTCATTTAAGCAAAAAAAATCACTTAATTCTTGTCAGTCTGGTAAATTGTTTATGATTAATCACACTAACTGCAATCGTTCAAATGGTTTCGTTCTTTTCTTCTGAGTAGATTACTTGTGTCAAGAAGCCAAACACCGTTGACATGGTCTTGGAGCCTCGCAATGTGGTCGATATCTTGATTACGAGTGACCTCGTTGACGTATCCCATTCAAGTTTATTAAACGTAGTAGTCCGTCGTTTCGGATACAACTCAGAAGGGAAAACAGTATTACAGAACCTCTGATTGATGTAGCGTTGCATCCCTGTAGTTCATAAACGACTTGTTTTTAGTGAAGAGTATCCGCTTGTTACTAACAAGCAGCTGGGCTCACAGCTCTTGTTTCATCAATATTATGGGAATTGTTTCACACCTTTGTATCTAGAACCTCCCCCCCCCCTTTTTTCTGCAAACGCTTCAAATTCTAGAACCAAAATAGAATATATCCGTCCGTCTCCCCGGACGCTCCAGAAAACACGATATTTTGCATACAAACGTCATTCAGGCCGTAGAATATATAGCCATGGATATATAGGCTATAAATATATATAGGCCATAGGATAGGATACATTACTCATTTTCAACCCGATAGAGGCAAAGGGAGTCAGGGAATGAGTGAAAATGAGTATTTTGAAAATGGTTTTTCAAGATTTTTGAAGACATCATTTCATTATTACGTTGGATCGTTTAAGATGATTTTACTACCAATTGCCGCATAGGTTGCCACCTATGGGTCAAAGTGGTCTCCTATTTTTAGATTCTATTTGAAGATCTTGAAACCTTCGAGGCAGAAGTGGCACCAAACGAAGGAAGTATGGCCATGGTGCAGGTATGTTTATTTTCCTTTGATCTTTCACATTTTTCTTCACGCTTGAGTGTGCAGTTATCGTTCGGAGAGTTGGTAATCAATTTAGACACCTCCGTGTAAGGATTCAAGCCCCAGTGATGAGACCCCAACCGTAGGTAAATCCTGTTGACGTCAAGTAAAACACCGGTTGTGTCTTAACGAAAAGTGCTATCGTCCATTTATGTGGTGTGTTATGTTTAGGAAAGCTCTGGTCATCCGAACGCCTCTGAATAAACAGTTTACTTTTCTCTCGGTCGGCTTCAAACTTTTCGACCAACCCCTTCAAACCGACCGTCAAAGCTGGGCTCTACAATCGAAAATGAAAATATTTACTTCCTATCGGCTTTCTTCAGCTTTTTCGTCGATAATCGAAAAGCTACATGTGCTCGTGAATGCTTTCCCAGAAAACTTTCTCTCAGAGAATTTCAAATTTGTAGCGGTTGGGGATATTGCTCGTCGTTTTCAGTTTCGACAAGATATTCATCGGTATATATAAAACAGGACGAAGAGGAAGAACGATTTACCGGGAGCGCATGATTTGGAACCAGTAAAACAAGGCTTAAGTATTGTAATGTATTAATCAGCATCATCTGCCGCGCCCCACCAACTTCTAGAGGCTAAGGGTGGAGTATAATTTTCGTATAAGAATGTTTACTTTCGTTTAAATTCCTGGCCCAACTGATATCCAAGTATTCGAACGGGAAATGATTAGAGCATACATTTCGAGCAAGCTCCCATACCAGACCTCATGCTGACAAATTAAAACCAAATGAAGCGAAACTAGTATTTCAAGGATCGTTCTGGAGATGGTAATACTGTTTGCACCTAGGGGCAGAAGCTTTTTGCAAATGATTACGGCTGATAAAAAAATCATCAATATGGTTGATACTAATGGGAGAATTTCTTATTTTCCCTAGGAAAAGAGCAATTAACCAAAATTGGCCTAAAAGTATTCCGTCAGTGGCGTATCCTATTAAAATCGGTTCTAGACGATCTGTCGAGGTTTCATTGGAGTAACAATATTGCAGCAATTATTCAGGTGGCAGAAACTGAGATTATACGGCTCGGAAAAACGGTAAACCTGGATAAACGTGCAAAGGGCATTCCGTGTGAGATGAGAAATGACACCTACTGTACCGAAAGTATTATTCAGAAAAACGGAAAGGCTTGCCACTGAGTGGGTTTCTTCAAACATACATCAGCGTGGCTACGAATTGCTAGACTGAAGAAAAAGTGCCTTTCACTAAGTGCCAACGAGTTCCTCGAACTTTCATCCGCCGAAAGAACGGAAGACCATTAAAAGACCTTGCAATATTCTCCACAGTTTGCGAAACCGACCAAAATGGATGGCGTTGGGTCGATGAGGGATGGGGAGGGGGGTGCTAAGACGCGGGCCTCAAGAGGAAGAAGCCATGAGCGATATGAGGAGGAAATGCCGGGAAATGAGGGAAAGTGCTAGTAATAAAGGAAGGAACCTCCGCTTTCCACAATGGGAGTCATCCCGCAAGTTTCGCCGGAGAAACTGAGGGAGAGAGAAAGCCCTCTTGCAAATTCGCGCTAAGGGCGACCCTAACCATCCTCTAGGAAAATGACCAATAATACTCTTCACGAGAATGTAGGGCCATCTTATACTCGGGAAGTCACGCCGTGGCTGTCTCATGAAGCCTCAATAGCAATCCCGTTCGACCCTTGTGAGATTGGCTCGATGTAAACATTGACAAGTTGTATCATAAATGTTTGTTAGGTGAACAATCCAATCGCAGACTGTTAATACGTGAACTTATTTCAATAATAAATACATTTTTGGTTGGTTATTCCTTGAATAATCAACCCATGTTTTCATGCAAAAGGTCAACCTCTCCGATTTGCCCAAAAATTTGACAGTTTGCGTTTCAAGGTGTCTGAAAAAAATCCCAGATGTCCGTCCGCGGTCCACCGTTCGTCGTATGCCATCCACGCCGTTTTTGGTAGAAGAAAGTTCTCTAAAAATTTGAAATTTTGGTCAGGAGCCCGTTCCTAGCTGGTCCTCGAAACTTTTCAGCCCGATCGAACCAAATTTGGGGGAGGGTAGGGGTCAAAATGTAGGTGTCTTTTTTTTCACTGAGTGGCCGCACAGCTAAAAACATCACATACCCCTTCCCCACAGTGATCTGATATGTAACAATCAATAACGTGTGTTGAGCAGCCTATACGGTACGATGCTATTAAACGGTCGGGATCGAGAGAAGCACAGCTGAACTAGAGACGACATACGACAGCTGAACGAGAGGAAGGAACATTCTAGTGATATTTATTTGTAAATTCTTTGTAAGAGCAACTCCATTACCCTCCAAAAATGGTCCGTAGTAGCCTGAAAAAAGGTGAAGGAAGAAGCGACGAGGTTAATTTAGATTAAAGGAGGTGATAGGAGATTCGCTTAAGAGTTTACGGTGATAGCTATCTCCTTTTCTTTGCAAAATTCTGATGGCCTCTCTTGAACCGTTCTCTTTTCATGCCTTTTCCGAGTAAATGCATCTGACCAATCACGCGGCCCGCAACTACCTTTTCTTCCTCTCTCTTTTTCTACTTACCTTAGTGTCGGGGGAGACACTACGTCGAGGGTATTGTATTGTAATCAACATTCTGAAGAAACTAAAGAGCTCTAGCCACTTCGCATTTATTCGATCACTCACGACTGAGTTAGTCAACTAACCCTCAAACGCCTACGTTTGGGCCAAATTTGGACTTAAGGCCCGTTCTTGAGAGTGGCCACAGTAAAATAAAGACCTACATTGAATAATATTTTTGTCTGACCTTTTAGTACCTAATTACTTGAAAAAGCTTTTACATAGTATCTTCGCTTACCGGATTTCTATTCGTGGGGCCTTTTCAAAAACAGGACCGGTTGGTGAGATGAATGTACGAGCCGTATTTTGGTGGATACTCACGTTTTGAATATACAGTTTTTTCAAGAGAGCGAAAACGAAACTTGTTTTATCAAAGGAACCGCTGGATGAAGGTCAGTTGGTACGAAGGCAAATATTCTTATTCAAACAAGTTTTTCTTTGAAAGTTCGACAAAAATTATATGGTTACGCGGAAAAGTTTGGGATGAAAAAACTTTGGTTTGGATAAAATCTCTCACGGTGGCATTGAATGTTGAATGCGTTTTCCCTGATCCTTCATTTTTTGGCGGCCGGAGCAAGAGTTTCCTGAATCCTGAGTCCAAGGGGCCTATTTCTGCTTGCCTCAGCGATTGGGACCTATGGCCTTATATATCAGACACTCACGAGCGAACCCTACCAATACTGTTTGTGTGATAGGATTAATTTATTTCGACGGCGGTTGCCTGCCATGAACAATTTTCATTGGGGCATCGGAGTAGTATTTTGTTCTGTGTGTACGTTTCCTATTTGACCAGTCAAATTTGACCGAAAAGATTCGTAATCGGTGGCACTCCTGTATACATCGTCTATGCAAAAAAGACGTAAACTACTGCCATCGCAATCATGTTGGAAGTTAAACGAAGCCGATAGTGTGCGTCAGATCGTTCTTCATACTCCGGTATTGGCAGGATTCACGAATACATGAACAGGCTTGGCTAAAGTAGCTGGCTCGGACCAGCAATGCTAGCGGAGCTTTGATTTTCAAAAAGAGCGAGTTGGTACCTCATTCGACATAAAGAAAAGACAATTTCCAATTAACCTGATTCCTACTAAGTTGTGATTTTAAGGAATTTAGCCATGAATGAGAGACCTGCAAAGATCGATGCTCTGTTCCACTGTAGGAGAATTCCCAAAGAGGTACGGTTACTTGGGATTAAATGTCAGGGATATACTCTCTGATACTTGATCATATTCTGAGCATCCCCCGGGAGATGAGCCTTGAGTCCGGTATAATGATACCCATCTGGCCGCAAGAAGAGGAGTTATTCAGCCTCACCCATTACTACCGGTTAACGAGGTCTTCCAACAAAAAGAGATTCTCAGGCTTTTCCATCAGCCAGCGTATAGAAGAAGAAGGATGACGGTCAAAGAGAAAGGGGAAGGAAGATGGAAGCGTGGGAGCAAGAAAGTGCGGAAGAGTGAGAGAGGTAGACATATAACTCAGTAAACCTGCCCTCTCCACAGTATGAGCCCAGTATGCGGCAGTGCACGGAGGGACACAGAACAAGGGAACACAATTTCTTCAGATGCCCTTTCGAAAAAGAAAAAAAAAGCAACAAATCTCCTTGGATTGAATGATGGGGCGGACGGCCTTTTCATGAAAAGGGCATCAATAAAGTATTGTGCTCAAACCTTCCGGCCAGTTGAAGAAGGAACTGACCCTTGTAAGAGCTTCGTCCAATACCCTACCTTCTGAAGATGGACACAGACATTCTCGCAATTGTTACTTTCTCGATCATACAATTGTTGAGAAGCGGGGGACTGTCGGGAGATCCAACAAACAACAAATTTCCCTTTCCTTTCCACCTGATTACTCTCTTGGTCTTGTACTGGCGTTGAGGGATGAGAGTCACCTTGGTGGACATGAAATCGGTAGGTATTAGTGTGTATACAGGCTGATGAGCTGGCAGAGTACTCCGACCGGTGCTACAGTTGGGTGGCTACGGAAGGAGTTGTGTAGAGCACAACGTCTATAAGGTCTACGACCTAGGAGGTGGCATTCGCCATGTGCCAATAAGTCTGAACTGATGAGCATTTTCTTGGGTTACTCACGAGACAGGAAATTAAAGGTGATAACAGTTTCACACCTGCAGTATCATATTTTGCCGAAGCTAATTCACCGTGGCAGGTGATGTCCGTCATTTCGATTTAAACGATTTTTCGTCGAGATGCAGCATGAATGTTGATAACCCTGGGGACATGCACAAGTTCTCACGCTCGATGCGGATACAGCAGTACGGTGAAAAACGTTGGGAAAAATGGGTACGGTTGGTACTGGCGGGCAGTGCTCTGACCGTCCCTTGTGTTGGAAGCAGTCTCTCCAGTTGTATCAACACTATCTCGCCTTATAGACCAGTAGGCCACAGTAGTCAATTGTAGGGTGGCATTTGCCCATAGCGTTTAGTTTTTTTCTAACGGTACATATTCAATGATGACCTGACTGAGGCTTCCTGTGGCCAGTAATCTCCCCCCTAGTAAAATAGGCGCAGACACTTCCAACAATGTCAGCCAATATCGATTTCCTGAAGCTCTCCTAGCCTTGCTTCTGCCTCTGGGATGATCCACTCTCGTTTTCTCACGATGGACCAGCCTCTGATGAGCCATTCCAGGACTTCTCACACCTCTCTATAGTAAGAGCGACTCCTTCCCAGCCTGGAACTACCTTAAAGGTTAAAATCTCCTCCCATCTGTTGTGAACAATAGCTAATGACTCAAGAGCCTTTTTACTGTTAGGAGCAACTTTCTGTCTTCCTCCTTCTGGCCTCCCAGTCTCTGGAATGTATGGCTGCTGGGTGGTTTATCCCGGAGGGATTCTATTTCTTTTACAGGCTTCAGAAGAGTGCTGGTTCTGAACTTTTCGAACAGCAGCCCACTTCAGTTTTCGTTCCACTTCAAATTCCTCTCTTGGAGGAGCCTCACTTCATTGCTTATTATAATGTTGTCCCTTTGAATTTCCGATAAGTTTTCCTGCACTTCTTCATGGTCCTTCGGTAAGGCAGAAATATCTCATTAAGACTAACTCGGACTATGTTGCGTCATGTAGGATACAGGAAGCTCCTCAGTGACTCTGCAATTTATTTGGCCCCGATTTCCAACGGCGTCTACATTTGATGTTGGGTTTCCGCTGATCACTTCATCTGCTGCAAATGATGTGATTACATAAGCGCGACGAATATCACTGCCGGAGCGAGCGCATTTGTAAGCAAAGTCGTGCTCTGGCGTGGCGTGTAGGCTCTCATTCCTTTAGTGGCGAATTCAATTCATTGTTAATTAACAAATCCATGCGCCCCTGGCCCTTGTTTTATAGATCAATTAAGAACTAATCTCTATCTTTCTCTAGAACGAGGGAAGGGGGACACTGAAACGTGTTTATAATAGTCTTCGTCTCTCCGCCGCCACATTAATTACTTGTTAAGAGAAGTTACAATCTCTAGTTGGGACTAAGCTGAAGGAACATTATTGGTCGAAAAAAATCTGCCAACCCTAATGGCTGAGTTCACAATATCTCAAATGACCTATCTGAGCAGCATCATACGCGCCATAATTCTCTTCAATTGACGATTCACGAGGGAAATGGGCACTAATTTGCAATTGATCTAGCAATTAAAAGTGATTGGAGCTTTGGCCTTTTTTTAAATGGATTTTCCATCAAGCTGTAGCCTCAACATCATTATGTAGTGGATAACGAAAATTAATTCAAAATATTCTCTAATTTTTGGATTTAATATGTAAATAAAAGATTCCAGGGATGGATACATTATGATACATCCCCTGCTTACGCTTGGGTGGTTCATGTGAGCATCGATTCAGGCTTACGATTAGTTCCTAATCTGCTCCTTGTTGGTTTATCGACTTAGATTTTCGGTCAGAGATCAACTACGCCCACTCGTAGAAGACGAAGCTTGTAATCAAGCGATGAAATGTTACTCTAATATGACTGAGGTGAATAATATATCACAAAAGAGTCAGGAGAAGGAAGGATGCAGAGTTGGTACGCTCCATCAAGTGAACCGTATTCAAATATCCGACTAATTAGCCCAACTGTTGCCAAGAGGGGCACAAAGAATCCAATTATTTGAAAGGTAAGAATTATTAGTATAGCCCCGTAAACGAACTGGCAGGTCGCCAGCATTTTCCCCCGGCACTAACAGGCAATATTCTCGACTAACCATGAATAATATTTGTCCTGTGTCGGAAAATAAATTCAATAAATTCCACTACTCCGTCGGTACTTTGTTTTAGTGCTTCACTGACTTAATACATCGTGTATTATATCAAACTACTTTCAACCATTTCTTCCGCTACGCTGATTCCCTGTTTCGAGGCTGAAAGCAAAAGGCGGGAGCACATCCCGTGAAAAAATTCCGCCTTACGAAATCTCTCCAGCTCTTCTTTCTTTTCTTTTTATATCGTATCACAAAGGCAGAGTCCGCTCGTTAAACAAGGGTGTGTTTTGTCTGTATGTAGGCCAAGCTGTGTTCTCCCACGAGAGCGGCCACAAGAACGATCCCGACAAGAATATCAGACTGTGAAGCTTCAAAAGATCACACAGGGCGAGAGACTGGACAGAGGTCTCTTGACCGTTAAAGAATTTCTTGTTGCGCCACTTCTAAGATAACAATATTTTCGATGGTAGACGTTTGCTTGTGGTGAGTACCTCAATTTTTTCTGAGCCGTAAAGTACTGTTTCCTATAGCAACAACATCAACGTATTTGGGCAGTATCTTAACACCATAGGTGCCCCTTCGTACGCACGCATGAGGTAGAGAGTAGAATTGAGTAGGTCGATCCAAACATCAATCACACCTGTTGCAGCTTCAAAATGGCGGACGGCTGCCTGAGGCGATAATTTTACAGCAATACTGCGCATCTAGTGAAGTTTCTGGAACGGGTCGTCTGACCATGATCAATCCAGCTGAGGACCATGGAGAAAAAATTTAATGCAGAGATGATCTCTTGTCGGACGGGGGTAAATCAAAAGCTAGTGCAATAATCCCTAATTGGTAGACCCAATTATTGCCCTGTTGCCGAATCGCTCTTCAATCACAGTGGATATCATCTGTGGTTTCTGATTGAAAACCGCCCAACCGACCGTCACCAATGCTCCCCCCGGACATCTACTTCTCATTTAATCCATCAATGTAATTCCTTCGGAAACCCCCTCGACGCTTCCATTGTCCTATGCGACCTGACAGTCGGCAACTCGCTCCGAATAACTCCCTCTCGGAGCTCTCTCCAACAGCAGTAATGTTCTCGGAAATTCATGCAACTACACCAACTCATTATGATCCTGAGAGAATACCTACCAAACAATTCAGGTAACTGCTGTTTGTTTCGAACATCTATAATTGAGACAAGCAAACAGTATGACTTGTGCCAAATATTAACCCTCTCAGAGCGATCCGAGTTGGTTACAAATAATACGTACTAAAGGATACATATGTGCAATGAATAACTGAATTATCAGAGTACATACAACGGCAGGAACGATTGGGAACCACGCCCCAAACCCATCGTTAACTCTCTCAAGGCCAGTGTTCTAGCTAGATTGTGAAGTACCAATGATATTTTTTCATAAACGCGGTGTAACCCACTGCCAAGTGCTACATTATGAACTTTAATTTAGGCAAACACTGCCCATGCTTCATATAACACTGATCCAGAACACGTCATAAATTATGTAAGAGGCTTTTTTAACGGGAAGATGTGTGATATGGCCTCCGCCAATATATTATAACGATTTTGTGATATCTTCCATTTAGTATGATTTTCACGTACAATCAATACACATTACACGACTAAGTAATAATTGTCACTCCATCTTTATACCTCCCACTGTAATCGATCACCACTCTTTGAAATCGTCAGACATTATATACTAGTTTTGCGTTAACAATACGCACGTGGGCCGTACAGGATTGAAAAAATTCGGGACGGTGGCGTTGAGAACGGTGAAGCAAAATGGAATTTATTGGCATCGGTCTGTTATACGTATCTCTGAGGACTACAAAACAAGGTAAAGTATACAGAGTGATGCGAGACCATTGAAGAGAATGATACACTCTCGTGAAAATGAAAGGTGGAAGGAGGGGAATGTAGCAAATATGGTCCCACTGAGGATATCGTCATACCGAACTGGCATTCGGCCATGGGCTAAACGAGTCGTCGTATAAATCAACACTGAACAGCCCACATTTGGAAGCCACCCTCCCCACCCACACCAATCTCTCTGTGTTTTCCCGATATCACAACTGCCTCCCCGGCCTCCCCAAGTATGTCACAAATCCAGTGTTCAGTTGGCAAAAGGCATATCATCTCTTGCTGCTGAGCTCCTCCGGCCCTCTCCACTCCTCGCCCTGTTCATTCTCACTCCTCTCTCCTTTCCGCTCCATTCTTCCACCTCCTGCTTTCTATTTCTCGTCGTCCTTCCAGAGCCACTTTCCCGTCCTTTGTCGGTCATTTCATTAACCTTTTGCCAGCGCTGCTGTATAGAACCGTTGGACTGCACCGTCTTGGCAGCCGGCCCTTGGACCGCTTCCTGGAGAGCCAAATGTACATATTACCGTACATCAAAGGGAACATCCTCGTTCCTTTCGGTGGCCGTCTGACAGGATCGAAGAGTCCCTGGTGCTTTTACGTCCAACTACTCATGGCTCAACGAATGCCATGTTCAGAGTAAACCGTAATGATCGGACAAAGAAGGATGTCGAAAATTCGAACTGAACGAATTCTTCTTAAGAGAATACAGTCGTTCTTGGGTTTTGGTTGGTTATTCTTTGAACAATCAACCTGTTTTCATACAAAAAATTAATCTCTTCGATTTGCCCCATAATTTTTTTCTGGGCGTTTCGAGGTGTCTAGATCAAAATAAGCAATTGCCCGTCCACCGTCCAGGCCGTTTTTGGTAGTAGAAAATTTTCTAAAAGTCTAAAATTTTGGTCAGGGACCCGTTTCCGGGTCTAGTTGGCCCTCAAAACTTTTCAGCCCCATCGGACCAAATTTCGAGGGAGAGATGGTCAATACGTGTTTTTTGAAAAATGGATTTTCGTAGTTTTCGGTGATCTAGGAATGTGGGGTATTATTTTCGACTAAATGTTGGACGTTGAATCTAATGAGACGGATCCCAGAACGATTGAAGGCCACCAGAAGAGGTTATGGGGATATAGGTATCTATCCACCTATTTCAAAAGCGGGTTTTCCTAGACGTGTAGAGTATCATTTTCCACTTAATTGTGGACGCTGAATCGATTGGAATTAATCAAGGAACCTCATCACCCACTGTTTTCTCCATTTTCTCCGTGCTCCTGGTCCGGTAAATAACCAACCTCTGTGAAATAATTTGCAGCGTTTTTTCAAACTGTACACGTGAATACGCACTATACAAATGTAGTTTTGTGCCATTTTGCTACATATTTTTATACATAAATTTGAAAATGACTCAGACCATTAGCCAGACTATTGTAATTACATGAGTTCTCATCTATCTGAGTCCAACTCTTGATTTTAATATTTTGTACAGAAACCCACGAGAACAAAAATTTACTAGTTTTTAATTTCTCAACCTTTTGTCCCGATCCATGAAAGGTCCAGGTGTATGATAGTGACTGGAATTAGAACATGGTAAATTTACCCAACCGTTGACACAGATGCATCATCTTCACGCCTTCAATGACAGTTTGACACTAGAAAACCAAGTTAGGGTTGACATCAAGAAGTTTGATGTGCCGCCTCCACAAGAACTTCCTCGAATGGAGGAGCACGGAAACTTTTAGGGACCAAACTTCACCATTCGCTAAGAATCACCCAATAATTCCTAGGACAATAGGGAGGCCATCTACCTCATACATGAGGTGTTTCACCAGCCAAACAATATCCAGTTTTTGACAGTAGGAATATTTTAAAAAAATAAAAATCCGAATATTTTGGTATGTGGCTCCTTTTGGCCCTAGTTGATTTTTAAAACTAGATGGGCTGACCGCCGAAGTTAGAGGCAGGTTAACATTGAACTTGGGTTTCATTGCCTTGGGGGACGTCGGAGTTCCATTTACCATCAAATTCAGGAAGGCAATCGATTCGATGATGACTCGATTTTTGGTTATTTTATATTGATTATATATATTTTCTTAAATTTATTAAACTGGAGATCTCGATGATTTACTTTTCTACACGAGCCACCACAGTAATAAGTCATTGTGGAATAATTCGCGTGATATTTCCATTACATAAATATGATGCAATAGGTTGAGCTTGATTGAGCATTCTGACAATGTAATTTCATCAAATTTAATCAGTGTGTGGTGTGTGTGTGTGTGTGAATACACGCATAGGCAGAAAGCGTAAGGCACGAGCGTTGGCCTAAACCAATAGAAACTAACAAACTATAAACAATAACCATGAGCCATTGTGGATGAATTTTTACATTATGGTGATAACGTGAGGAGTCGTGTTTTACCAAGTAACTGTTTGGCCATGTAATCGATCTTGAGTGTTTCAACGTTTGTTAATGCCATATACAGGTCTTGGGTAAATGGTGTCACTCTCTTAATTGCCCTTTCCAACAATATTTGGTTAAAACCTGAACTCGTTTGTGCGTGTTGACATTCTATTATTGTTATTACCGTAAGTCTTGCATTTCATTCATACGGTTTTGATCGCTACAAGCGATCTTACATACAGGTGATCAAAAATAGCAGAAGATGATTTTTGTTCTTCGGCGAAAACGTTATAACGAAATAATCGTAAGTAATACAACCCCAATAAGATAGATAATATAGTCGTATATTCAATGGTCCTCGAACCACCAGATAAATTGAAGCGAGAGTGAGAGTGTGTTTTTCCCAATCCAAGCTGGCTTCATTTCTCAATATCAAATTCAACCGTGATTTTGACTATATGTTCAAGAACTCATAACTAAGGAAATTCATAACTATTACGGACTGCCAAACTATAATAGTAGAAAGCGACCAATACATAAGCAAGAGAAATGGGAACGGCATTTGATTTGATATTGATTTAATCAAAAGGGGTACTCACGATTCAAGTCTAATGTGATGGCACTTGAAAGCGGAGTCAGGTAATTGTTCGTAGCTTGACAGGTAAACACCTTGTGTAGATGTCGGCGGCTCAATTGTTTAACTCGCAGCACGTTGAGGACCTGCCTGTCGGAAATGGCTTCGCAAGAGTCGTCCAGTAAGGTATTTTCTTGCCACCAAGTCACTTTGGGAAGCGGCCGACCTGGGAAGGAGAGGTGCATTATATTTTTACTACTATTACAACTGATCGGATCATTTTGCTGCATTCTCTGGATAAATCCCAATTCTAACAGAAAATAACAATATGTGCTCGTAGCCAAGATTTTTTCATCAACATTCGGCATTTATCCCAATTCTCAGAGCGTACCTATACCTGGAGACAATAATTCAGATACCGAATTATTAACGTGGTTTGCCCTGGCTTGGTTTTCTTGAAGAGGAAAATATATTCGACAAAAGCGATACTAATTGAGAATGTTTACCCATTCTAACTTTAATATCATACATAATACTTAGGGAATAAACTGGAATGCCGCTAAAAACTATGGGAGAACCTACAAAAAAGACGCAAGAAAAAAGTCGGTCAGTTCAGTAAGGAGAATTCTAATTAAAGTGGCTCTAAGTGGCTTCTAAAACATTTAGAAAAAACATTCGGCTCACAAAATAACCATTTCAGGGGGAACTCTACTGCATCTATGGCCTCTCTGAAGGCTTCATATAAGGCCCCATTGCTGGTTTCCATGGTGTGACCTTAGCTGGGGCTTTCCTCAGGGGGTCGTCTGATGGGATCCTCCCTCTGGCATTTCCACTACAAACTACATTACACTTATTGAAGAACAAGTTCATCTTCAGGAATGGAATAAGTTGACTGAATTTTTCACTCAACTTGAGTTAAAATATTTGAATTATTTGTAAAATTTGTTCACTAGTAAACTTTACTTTTTATTTATTTATTTATTTATTTTTTTTATTTTTTTATTTTAAATATTCTGTAAAATGGAGGTAAAGCCGTTGTAATATCTGATGGTCACAGATTGGGTACGATTTACAATGGTACCTAATGTTGTATACGGATTTGATTGAGTCACGTTCCAGACGTAGGATGCGAAAAATAGATAGCCATTTCAAAGATATAATGCATAGTAGAATCTAGGAAACATTCAATATCCTTAAATAACTTCAAGGAGTTGAGAATCCCTAGAAGACTCAATTGTAACCTGCGTTGAACAATTTACTGAGCTACTGAGCTCGTGTCATACCTGTTCGGAGGCCTCGTCAATCAACTGTGCTTTGGAAGTTAATTCAAAGAGATACTCCAACCACTCGCCAAAATTAAAACCATTTTAGCCTTCAATCATTCCATGTAACGACGATTGACGATGTCTTTTTATCGTTTTCTATGCAAACTAGAGATGAAACTGACCAAAAAAAGTAGCAGTCGACTTGAATGGTATTTGTTCCTCAAAAACGCCGAGATGACATCCATTCAACAGACGACATGAGAGATAGACGACCATTTTGTTCTTTTCTAAGCCTCCGATGAGCATAATATTATCTTCCAATATCAATACACAAAGATTAAACTGGTGGGCGATTCTCGAGAGCAGTAGTCTAGAATGAGCATTGCAACTCCATTTGTGATTCTGGGACTGAAATAGGGTTCGTCCGCCCAGACAGATGGAGGAAACATGCAGTATTCCAGTATGGTTGTACACATATTGAACCGTACAGTGAAACGCGCCAGCAATGTACATACCCTTTGGTTAGTTCAGCAAAACAGTTTCCTACTTATGTTGCAGGGACAAGAGGTAAACCAAAAAATGGCTTTAACCAGTCTTCAATTTTATAAGGTAATTTACTTTTGTATACCTTACATAGGCGTTGTTGTTTACTGCGAATGCCTACTATCCATGCAGACTCATCATCCCAGATTGCTGGCAGACAATGTGGGCCGGTTGGCACAAGGACCCTTTAGCCACTCAGAATCGTCCTATCGTACCCATAATTCGCAATCGTGAACCACTCGGAATCGTAATACCACCGTATTATTTAATCGCCTACTGAACGCAGACCGGGCGTCCCAATATAATGAAAATGAACTAAACCTACCATCTTACCATCTGTAAGTAAGTTCCGGTTGAAGAATAGATTATAACATTCCTTACCTCCTTCGGACACGCAGGTGATGTCAACAGTGGCGCCTTCGTTATATGGGCCGAGTATGTATTCTGGAGCATCTTCTCCTCTTTCATTTAGAACGGTCAACTTCTCCGGTGGAACTGAAACCCAATGAATAGGCACTTGAACAGAGCGGCAGTTGCATGAGATTTTATTACACGTATTTAAAACTTGCGCGACGGAAGATACAATGACAAACAATGTACTGTTGTTCATTAGGGAGGGTGATCGCGTTTCAAACGATGTTCAATTTAAAGTGGTGTCCCAGTCAGCGTGGTTTGTAGAAAAACCAAATGCTCGTATTCAGATGTGACAGACATCCATTACCAGGAACCAACTAACCAGGTGACCAACGATGTAGCGCAGGATGGCTCAGAGGGTGGCTTCCATCCATCTATGCAGCAACGCTCGGTTCAATAGGTCGCGAGTAGTGCGCGGGGATGGTTTATCGTCAACTTCATTATAAAATCGTGACCACCGTGGCGACGCGAGCAGTGGCGATAGTTTATTTATTTATTTATTTACAATACACGGGAACGAGCCCAGTTTACAGTAGTATATTGGTCGAATCAAACATTGGTGGATTATAAAAGGAATAAAAAATAAGAAATGAATAACCATTGGGAGTTCAAAAATTAGTAAGAGTTGCAGTGTCAGCGAGGAGTAAGGCATCCAGCAGGCGTCTCTTGAGGATGACGGGGGGGAGAGTGAACAGATCATATCTGCAGCAGATGGTTGGCGGTGCGGGGCAGACGGCTGAGGGGGCGGTGCAGCATGTAGTTGGTCGACGTGAAGGGGACCCAAAAGAGGTCACGTGTGCGCGAGCCTGGTCTTGGGACCCGGAGACCAATCTGGTCCAGGAGAGACGGCGCGTCAATACGCCCAGAGAACAGACCGCTGAGGAAAGCCATATCCGCGAGAGTGCGTCGGTCAGCAGGGCTGGGGAGGCGATACTGCGCCGTAGTCAATACCGTCTCAAGGTATGCCTGACTTGAAGGCAAGGTAGCGGAGGAACGCCCTATGCACACGATCAATTAGGTCAGTGTGGCAGCCATAAAACGGGCTCCAGACGACTGAGGCGTACTCGAGGCATGCCTGAACAATGGCACGATAAAATGTGATGAGGGCTGGGATATGAGTGAATTCCCTAGTATTCTGCTTGAGGAAACCCAGATACCGCATAGCTCGAGAGTTCACCTGCAACACGTGCTCATTGAAAGTGAGCTGCGGATCCAGATATACCCCAAGATCATGGATGAGTGACGGACGCGCAAGTTGAGATCCATTGATGCTGTGGACATGGTATATAGGAGATGACGATCGATGAAAGATGGATACCGTGCACTTGCTAGGGTTCAGGAAGAGGCCGACAGAGGAGCAGTTAGAGATGAAGGCGTCCAGGCGTGATTGGAGAGTGAGGCAATCAGTGATACATTTGATGCGAGAGAAGATCTTGAAATCGTCGGCGTAAACGAGGACCTGCCCGTCCCCCAGGCTAGCGTAGACACGATCAATATTCAGTATAAAGAGGAGAGGGCCCAGGAGTGAGCCTTCAGGAACACCAGAGGTGGCCATAAAAGGCTCAGAGACTGTGCCACCGACACGCACAGACGAAGTTCGATCCTCGAGATAGCTTTTTGTCAATGAAAGCAGAGCACCAAAAGAGCCAACTGATTCCAATGCCTCCAAGATAGCATGGTGTGAGAGCTTGTCAAATGCCTTGGAAAAGTCTGTCCCCACCACATCAACTTGGCAACCGTCCGCAATTGCAGCCAGAACAAACTCCCAAAGTTGGCCTTAGTTTCCGGGAATTTTTGGAACGTAGCATGTGAGGTATCATTTTTGATGGGTTCCTGACCGATTGGCACCCACTGGTAAAGGTTATGGGTCCAAAACTACCCACCTACCTATCGATATGAGTCTGGGACACTCCACAGTCACTGTTTCCCCCATATTCTTGCGCAAAGGAATAATAAACCATTGCGCATCAATTTGCAGCGTTTTCGAATGTTCACACCTTTATACAATCAATGAAAAAATCGTTTGTGATAGCAATTGTGATGGGTACGGGTGACGGGATTGTAGGAAATAATTGCAAGAGGAAAAGGCGTACCTGCAAGTTTAGAAGAAAGAGAGTCAAAGTCATTCGATGTAAATTATTTGTTATGAGAGACTAGGATAGTTTGTATGACCAACGGATGCAATGCGAGTCCCTACATTAAATAGGAACCTACTTTATTACTACTAATATTTACTTTATCAAATTATTACTACTGCTACTCTATTTTAATATAACTAGTACGTTCCCCATTCGTTCTAAAAGACCACTTCCTTTGCGAAGGGTGAGTTTCTGTATGATCAAAACTCGGTTGATGAGCGTTTTAATGGATCACGAGCAGAATATACAGGATAGAGGGATTATCAAAAGATGATGTACGTACTCAAAGGAAGATATAACGTTTTTCATTATCATAATGTTGAATGTTTACCTTCGTGGGTTTTACCTTACTAACGTCATGCGTGTTTCCTTCGACTACGCGGTTCAATAGCTCCCGTTTTACTGTCGTCTCAGGCGGTATTTCTGAACATTGTGAGCAAATTACTACCAGGTAGGGGACAAGCACTTGCTGTCCGTCCCTTCACGTCACAAATCGATTTTGAGAATGGGGCTTGAGAATGCATTAACTGGCCTATCCTGATTGCTCCCAACCTAATGACCTCTGGGATATACACTAAGCAAATGAAATCGATAGCTGAGTAGCGTGATGATAGTTGAATTTCACTTTCCCCTGATCGGAACAATAGTATTGGGCAACATAATGGGGCCCCGCTATTTCTCTCAACATACAGGAGATGTGCATCCATATCAAATGATTGTACGATTGTACATGTTCCGAGTCGGGGGTAGCGAGGACTTCAACGTAACTAACGCCATATCAGGTTTTAGAGAAAGGATACTTACACGTAAGTAGGTATCAGCTGATCTATTTAACCAAACTAGAATATTTATTGACTTCTAGGCCAGAGCGTCGTGAATAAATTTTCACCCCTGAACAACTGTCTAATCATCCATTAACTCATGGTACCTCTTCTGAACGTCACTTTTTGTATCATTCCTACATTGAATGAACCATCAGATGTAAACCAGATAACGAAAAATTAAGAAATCCGTGTCAACCTGAATGCTGGACAAAACCACCTACCCAGGGGGTGATTTGTACCCATCAAGGCCGCACCCTCGAGGGGAGACCGGCCCTATGAGCAAGGGCCCAGTGCGGGTTCACGAGGTTTTATTGATGATCACACCCCCCTAACTGTAGATAAGGGATCGATGGAATTTCTTACCAGCATGTTCTCACTGGGCAAAAGAGGGTGATTCACATTCGCAACATTCATGGTGGTGCGCACCCAATCACACCATTTGGACGCAATGCACAAAAGTAGAAAGTCCGCTATCCAGTAATTGATTTTATATTCTTACTAAAATGATCATGCATTTTTTAAAAACTTTTTAAACTTTTTTCTTCAAAACAGCAACCTTATTTTAGCAAAACTTTACCTTCTCTCCAGAATAGCCTTGTCGAGCGCTTCTTGAACAGCTACTGCATTCAATTTATTTGAATTAACGGATTAGCTACTTTTTTTTCTGAGAATGGACAGTTGTAAGAGGACGACCATTCTCCCGGGATTGAGCTGAAGAAGAGTGACCGAGTTAATACATTATTTCGTTCTGCACGGCGACAAAGGACACTTGGAACTTGTTAGCAACTCGGAGAGCCCTCCGGGAACACAACTCCCGATCGTTGGATACTAGTACTTTCCTTCAATTATTAAATCGAGCCATTCATATTGTCCATGGTAGATTTTTCTCTTGATCCTCCTGCCTGCAGTGGGAATTCAAGAAGAAGGTTACCTTTATAGAAGGACGTGGAAACAATTTTTTAAACAGCAGGTGGATTAATTACAACAACTCCTCGAGGCAATTGTATTATTTAATTCGTCGAGAGAGAAAAATACTCAATGCATATTCAACAACTATTGTTAATTCATGAATCATTATAATTTTTCATTTGCATTTCACCGTGGAATATGAGAAGTAGAACCTCCCCAGGTGATCAGCCTCTATCACAAAACACTGAACCAAAAGACTCATCACACGAAATTCGAACGTATTCTTGTTCTACTTAAGATGTATATTGAGATCTGAGCGTTCCTCCAAACGAAAAACCTGTTCCGGGATTGATTCCGGATTGTAACGTGACGGTAAAAGTACCAGATCCCGCCATGGATCGGAACGGGTCGGAATGAAGATGATAACTGTTTTGTTACACCAAGAGTAACAAAGCACTGTGGAATAATATTTGCTGCGCTTTTCTCAGAATACCATGCCCCCACCCTAATTACGACCACAAACAGTTCTTCCTAAACTTCGCTAACGTTCGGCCTTAGCGACCCTCCACTTTGGAGTCCTTGACCTCACCGGTGCTCTACAACAGGTACTTGAATGCTTGGAAACTCCCTCGTAAGAAACCCTCAACCAGCGCCCGCTTTTTCTCTTCAGAATTTATCACTCTCTTACGTGGCGATCACAACTAGGCTAAAATAATAGCACAGAATCCACTCATCATGTATTAACGAAGCGTGAACCTGATGATCCAATAGCATGCAGAATATTTTGCGACAATACTTATTTCCGTCGAACCGATGCTGCAGCGTTTGACTTAACCACCTAGAAATCAGATGAGACGATGTAGAAACGAGAAGAGCTGTCGAATTCCCCTTTGTCTGGAGCGTAATGGTAAAAGCCAGTGTAAGCCCCCAGGCTTGCTGCCTCCAGAAGGCCAGAAGGGAGGGAGCATGCGCCAGGATGTGCGCGCAGCTCCTGCCCAGACAGTCGCATTTTGGAGAGAGGCCCAGCGCTCACTCGTTGCGAAGGCGTCCAACCAGGCAGTCTTTGAAGCGCCCCTCGGGGCCAAGGCGCCCAACATGTTGGAGTCATATATTTTTGTAACCCTGTCATGCAAGTGAATCTCACTCAGTCCATCCTGACTTTGTCCTGTGCTTGCTCTGAAGTGAACTCTTCTACCGTGCTGAAGTCGACTGAAGCTGTAATATTGTGTTCCCCATGAGATGATAAAGGACTCAAGTTAATAAGCCTCGCTGTGTACCTGCGGGACAGCGTGCCCCCTCCTGTTTTTCCTTCGACGTCGACGCCGTTTTTGTCAGCCGGTATTGTTGCACTTGCTCATTAAATTGTATTTCATGTATATCATAATTTCATGTATCTTGTATTAATTGTATTTTATGCTCCACATGTTGTCTAATTTACTTTGTCGAATTACTTTGTCTTGTATCAATTCTAGCCCAGGTTGAGGCATATTCTCCTTTGCAACGAGTCCTTGTTTTCAATTATAATTCAGTTTGTATCAATGTATTTTATGTTCATCCTTGGTATCCCTAGTTGCTCAGTCGTAAGCCTTGGACTTACATCCCGTATCCTCTCGCTAGGTCCCTTCCAAATTCTCCGAAGAAACCCGAATTAAATTATAGTAAATTCAAACACATTTTAATTCGAGAGAGGCTTACACCAGGATACTCACTTCACACTTTTATTATGGATGCTACCTTTCTTCAAATAAATGACGCGGTAAATAGGTTTAATAATCATCGTAAACTTAGTTGATCTTAAACGAGTTACAGCTGTGATATTAATTACCACCACCAGTTCACTATTTTGTCCAATGGAAAGAAGTTGAGAAGTAATGATAAATATCGTAACATTATTTGAAACGACCAGATACTCAGCTCCAGCTGAACGCTGTCGACTCGGGTTTTCTATCTGCCCAGAGAGAATAAGAATGTTCTCATTTGCGGTCCCTCAGAAACGTCTTCCCTTGTGAAGCAGTCAACTTCTTTCGAATGACGGGTTTTGTATTCGGTTTCCCCTTTCCGACAGGTCGCTGTTTAATATCAACGGAGGAATCCCTCCGGAGGGAGAATATTTTACGAAGTAGAAATGTACTTGACCGCGTCAGTAGTGAATTTCACCGGGTGCCAGTGTTCCTCGCACGTGTGTAAGTTACGACCTCTTCCAGCGCCTTCATAAGACTCCGACTTACTTCATTGCCCATTTGTTCTCTGAGATTGTATTTAACTTTTGCAGTATCGATCCTATGCTAATTTCCAACCCTCATGGTTCGATCGATTGTGTTATTGCAACGATTAAATCGTGTTGGTATGATTAGGAAGCAACGGACTGTACTTCGATAGTATCCAACGGCACGTACTCATTCATGATGTAGCCCTTGTTAACTCAGTTACTCTCCATTTTTAGCCTTAATCCCGGCAAACGTGGATTTCGGATTCTTCGATTCATCCAGACTTCGATTTAGTTCTCCTTTCTGGCTGCCCTCTTATTTGGACAGTCAATCAATAGAAACTCAATTTGCATACTGAGCATTACTTGAATTGAATTATTCAATCGATTGATCATTCGAAAGGCGGGGGAAATGGAAAGAGCCCCCCGCCGCTCACAATTTTCAACGGCCCCCTCCTCACGCCATTCTACGGATCATTAGATTTGTATAATTCGACTCTTCCCACAGGCAGGGACGACTGATAGAATTGTCAACATTTCCCAATATTAGATCCCGAGGTTTTTGCAGATGCGAGAGGAAACAGTAGACTGAAAAATCGACAGCGGTCTCTTCGCAACGCTCCTTTTTTACGAATCAGATTGTTTTCACTCTTCTGCTTCCGAATCAGTGAAGTAGTCTACATTTGAAATTTGAAAAAAATTATGCTCTCCAAACCATTAATTGCTACACGCATTTATCGTTATAGACTTCAATTGGAACAACGTCAAAAGAGACAGCCGAAAAGAAGAACTAAATCGAAATGACGATGGACAAATCGAAGAATTCTAAATCCCCTTTTTTGCCTATACCGGAGTGGCGGCTATAAATGGAGAGTAACTGAGGTAACACGAGCTACATCATGAATGAGACACCATCACCTTTCGACCTCGATTTGATGCGCTTCAGCTGAACGGAAAATAAATTCAGCCGCTGGATATTGTTCGCAGGTACTAAAGTACTGTACTGACATCCCAAGTTTTTTTCCCTTTTTTCTCAAATTACTTTGTTACCCCTCCCTTCTCCTGCAATGCTGTTATCATTTCAAACCAGAAGCTCGGAGTGGGCAAATAGGAGTGAAGCAGCGCATTTTGTCTGATTTACAGATAACTTCAACGGCGAATAGCTGTGATATCCCAGGGTGTAGACCAACTCGCGCTTTGTTGGCATTTTCCCGAAGTTTCCTATGAATATCATTCCTACACAACCGATTAGTACCTAAAATATTATGCTATTCTGTAGAATAATTATAAAAAATCTGCATATTCTTACACACAGGTTGGTTATTCCTCGAACCAGGCACATGGAGACTAATTTGAACCTCGGACCAGGCGTATGGAGATTCATTTCTTCAACATGGGCAAAAATTGGGGAAACAGTGGGAGTGGCGGGTCCGAGACCCATTCCAATCGATTCAGGGTCCAAAATTTAGTGGAAAATGACACCCCACACGCCTAGCACCAGAAATCCTGAAAACACATATCCATAATGGGTAATAAATACCCAATTGAACATCGGGACATTCGGACATTTTGGTTTTTGGTTGGTTATTCCTTGAATAATCAACCTGTTTTCATGATAATGGACAACCTCTCCGATTCGACTCAAAATTTTTTTCTGGACGTTTCATGATGTCCTGATCAAAAAAGGTCGATGTCCGTCCGCCGTACGCCGTCCATCGTACGCGCCGTTTTTGGAAAATTTTCTAAAAATCTGAAATTTGGGTCAGGGGTCTGTTCCCGGCCGAGACGGGTCCTCGAAACTTTTCAGCCCGATCGGACCAAATTTGGGGGGGGGGGGTAGGGGTCAAAATGTGTTTTTTGAAAAATTGATTTTCGAGATTTTGGGCGATCTAGGCGAGTAGGGTGTCACTTTCCACTAAATTTTGGACGCTGAATCTAATGAAACGGGTCCCAGAACGATTGGCACCCATTGGAAGAAGTAATGGGTCAAATTGGGTATTTATTACCCATTTTGAATATGTGTTTTCGGGATTTCTGCTACCTAGGCGTGTGGGGTATAGTTTTCCACTAAAGTTTGGACGCTGAATCCAATGAAACGGGTCCCAGAACGATTGGCACCCACTGGAAGAAGTAATGGGTCAAATTTGGTATTTAATACCCATTTTGAATATGTGTTTTGGGGATTTCTGCTAGGGTATCATTTTCGAGTAGGGTGTCATTTTCCACTAAATTTTGGACGCTGAATTCAATGATGTGTGTCCCAGAACGATTGGCACCCACCGGAAGAAATTATGGGTCAAAATGGATATGTATCCACCCATTTTGTATGTGTCAGGATTTCTGGTGCCTAGGCGTGTGGGGTATCATATTCCACTAAATTTTGGACCCTGAATCGATTGGAATGGGTCTGGGACCCACCACACCCACTGTTTCCCCCATTCGAGGAATAACCAACCCGTGTGTAAGAATTTTCAGATTTTTTTTTTTTTTATCTAGACATTTTAAAACACCCAGAAAAACATTTTGAGCTCCGAATCGGAGAGGTTGACCTTTAGCAGGAAAACATAGGTTGATTATTTAAGGAATAACCAACCAAGAACCAATTTCTAATGCTTCGCGGTGTCTTTCCTCGCCTATCCTTTCCAAAGAAACATTATTCCTTGAATAATAAACCAACAGGAATGTACTCAAGCCAGAGGTCAACCTCCGATTCGCCGATATGTTTCATAATGTTTGGGTCTAAACGTTGCAAATTATTTCACAGTTAATTATTCCATGCAGCTAGATGATGGAGAAAACAGTGAGTGTGAGTGTTCCAGACTCCATTTAGTGTAAAATGATATCCCACGCGCCTAGGCACCCAAAAATCTCAAAAACCCACTTTTGTCTTTCTTTTGCGTAAATCGTTGCAATATTTCATTATCGTGAATCCGCTGCGTAGTCCATCGACCTACATTGTCATACGCCAACTGAGTTGTGTGTTCAAAAACGAGGACTAAGGAACGAGCGAGTAGCTCTGACGACAAGCGGATACTGCGGCTAAAAACATTGCGAGTATCCGCAACCCTGAGCAGGTTCGACAACGATATTGTGTGAGGATCCTTGTTCCCATCATCCTGTCTTCACATTATCCGCTGTGGTGTTGTGTTGCCTGAGGTATTGGATATAAGCGCTAGGTACGCTTACGCTACACAGCAAGCATTCATAAGTGAATGGCAAATGTTTATCTTATTACTTGCCATATGATTAACGGGGAAGCAAACAAGCTGTCTTCATGTTTAACTTTACTTGATCTTATCGATTACCTTGGCCCCTCGTAGTGAGGAATCGGGCTCACGGTAACTCAGAAGCGAAGAGACGCTTAATTTTCGTAAGGTGTTGATGTAGCATAACGTTGATTGTGTTCTTACAAAAGATGTTTAAGCAGTTGCACTATCAACACAGTTATAAGGCATTAAATTACAAGTCTCGGGGAATAAACATTAGTAACAGCTTATTGATTTTTGAAAAACAAAAAACCAGGGCTTCTCATCACAACACCGACTTTTGGTTCACTATTAATTGAAAAATTCGTTAATTGATTAAATAATTACATCGCGCCATTTCTTACAGTAAACTATTTTCTCAAGGTTTGAAATGATAGTCAAAGACCACATTCTGGCTCTAGTTGGTCCTTAAAACTTTGCATCCCGATTGAACCAACGTCGGGGAGGGTATGGGTGAAAATGTATTCACAAATTTCTTCAAAATATATTTTTTTTTTTTTGCGGCAAATGGGATATTGTTTTCTACTAAATTATTAGTTCCTTGAGAAATGCAGCAAGAGGTAGTTGCCTTCATCCCCCCCCCCCCTCAAAGTCACCTCTTCTATGACGAACAAACATGAATCTATCCTCGGCGTGCCCTGCTATGGTTGCCCGTGCAAAATGGCACGTCGAGTGCATACATTGGCGGCGATATGAAATGATCAGGGCTAAGATTTCCAGATTTTTTACGAATTTCTTCTAATATCTTGGTCCACGCCAAGCGCGTCACGTTGTTCACAGTAAAAAATTTTAAAATAAATCTGAAATTTTGGTCAGGGGCCTCATTTGGGCTTTAGTTGGTCCTCGAAACTTTTCACCCCGAAAAAACCCAATTTGGAAAGGGTATGGGTAAAATTGTATTTTTTGAACACTGATTTTGGACGCTGAATCCATTGAGATGGGTCTCGGACCGGTTGGTGCCCACTGGAGGTAGGTATAGGGAATATGTAGGTACCTACCTACTATTTTGAATGTGGGTTTTTGAGTACCTAGGTGTATAGGGGTCTCATTTCCCACTAAATTATGGAGGCTGAATCGATTGTAAAGAGTCCTAGATACTCCGCACTCACTCTTTTTTCCATAATCTTGCTCTAAGGTATAATAAACCATTGTGGAATAATTTGCAACGTTTTTAATTTACATGTTTTCATTTCTGTTCACGGGTTAGTTGAGCGATCGGTATCGTTTCATTTCGCATATATAATAATCAATTTAGGTTTATCAGAAATTCTTGTCCTACTTATTTTTAAGCCATAAAGTAATCAGTCATTCAGCTTTATTACAAAAACCATTATTCGACAAGTAGTGTTTTGCAGGAAGTGTGAGTGGGAGAGAATCGGATGAGAGTTGTTTTTCACCAAAAACAGTCTGGGGGTGAAAATTCCCTGAGAGAGTAGGACCCACCCCCGCCCTACAATGCTCCTTCTCCGTCAGCTTATAGTGTTAGCTCACCCATCCGGGGGTTTTACAGCCATATATGCCATCCCGTAAGAATTGACTGCCGCTACGAAGCGTTGTTATACCATTCGAACAGTTCAATCGGAAAGTTCTCTCGTCGAAGGGAGCCGCCAATGTTTCAACGTGTCCTGGGCTACATCGTTCGATTTATGATATATTGATCAACTTTGCAAACCATCAGGCTCTCTATCAATCATTGGCTTTCCCCAAAATGAACTCCACTACGAGCTGAGAGTGGAAAGCGTTGTTCTTCACGAGCTCTTGCGTACGTGCTTCACGTTTCCAATGTAACCGTCTGCCCGAATGGCCGGAAGTCTCCCCGACCCTCACGAACAAATAGAGTGTCTCTCAAACGTTTATCATAATTTGAATGATAACAACACTCTACGTGGTTCTTGAGGGATCTGCCTCAGCTTCCTGATTACATGTACCTACGTGGTATTGTGTGCAAAAATTGTGTAGGTTACCCGGCGTAAACTGCATGCCCTAACCCAAATGGGGTTCTTGTTTGGCTAAAGTAGGCACACCTGCATTTGCTGAAAGCATGAATGCTGTTTGAGATTCCAGGGTCACGCGTATATAAGAGAACAGAATCCCACAACGCGCTCCTGCCCTGGACGACTGTCACTCTTTCAGAAAGATTACCACATTGTCAAGCAAAGGCCACCCCCTGAGATACTACCCGTACCTTGGTGACTTCCCTATTTCCTATTCAGATCCTCTAACCTTTTCTGGCGTTTCATATTATTGGCAAATTGGACAGAACAAACCTTTCTGTCCAATCAACTCGAATTTAAATTCGGCCGTTGGAGCGTATTCACGCTCGAAAAGTGAGGGTTGCGATCTAATTTGCTAACCGAGCCTCGCACATATTACGAGTATATTTATTTTTCACCTACGTTTAGCTTCTGCAATGTTTCGCCTACCAAAGGTTTTTGCAGGTGAAGTGCTACTGTGTAGGAGCTAAATGAGTGGATAACCGAGGTGCGAGCGTTTCTAAATTGCAACTGTACAAACAAATGATGTGACACTGTCGAGAGGTAATAAACTGCCCGTGTGGGACAAAAGGCGTGTTTTTCTATTTGGAAAGCCCTTCTGCTTCTTTTGGGTGACGGAAACCCCTCGAGCATCGATCGTTACTATGCTCATTCCAATTTCACCGGATATTTTTCCCGGCTGATACTTCTGTTTATGTGCTTGGGCCAGCTCCGTGCCTGATCCCTCACGTTTCAGCAGTTATGAATAGTAGGTTGGACCCAGTTGGATGGTGAGGGCTTGTTGAATTGGGCGATCGAAAATCGTGGGTTCGTCGTGCCCATCCACACATCTGTTGTTTGAGCGGAAGGCGCTTCACACACGAGACTCATGCCAGCGCTAGAAGAGGAATCATCTAATGCGACAGCATTTCCTCTCTAGGTCCTGGTTAAACGGCAGAATGCATGGGCATTCGTTTTAGTGATTCACCGCATTTATCAGCGGGAATTTCGTATACCCAACTGGAAGAGATTGTTCGACTAACAGAACTTTGAAGAAAGTAGGATCTCCCTCATAGGAAGCTCCTTCCTTGGACACTCAAGGGAGAGATCAAATCAACTAATCCAAAGGTCGATGATAATGAAGCACTACCCATTACTATTGATGATAAAGTGATTACGGTTCCGCTATCCCGCCTTTTTCCTTGCTTCCTTCGCTCGAACAACTTACTTGAGTGACTAACGAACACTTTGGAGAAAGCCCTTAATTTGAATTTCTCCTTTCCCAACGACAGCTTTTCACAAAAGGGGGAATTAACATACTAAATCGCTTCTAGCTTCCACGTTGAAATTCTTCCGATTCGGGGCAACAAAGAAAGTTCGAGTTCAACGGTAGAAAGTCCATTGTTGCTGCCGCGGACGCGTGTTTTTTGTAAAAAGTATTGAACTGTGCTCAATGAGATATTTTAACGTGAATTCAGTCCAATGGTAGTCATTAAGCAGGTATGGAAGTTATTTCAGGTGAAAACGCGAGTGTTCCACGTAGGCAAATATGATTCAAATTATGAGATTTCTGATGAAATTTAGTTTCCCTCTTGATTATGAAGTGTGGGGCGACCATTCATCTTTATTTGATGGGTGTAGAATAATGTGCCTGCTGGCTTTTAGGGAGACGGTCTATACTGTCTCTTCAAAATAAGCTATTGCTGTACAATCAGGTCTCGAAGGGCTTGACCGTTCTTTTTTGGACTTATACTCAATTGTGTGGTTGCACCGCTCCAAGTGATTCCAAAATCACTTAGCGTTTTCAGAACAATCTGCTATGATGTTCCGTTGATGCGTACCATTATACCAGAAATGTTCGCTGAAATTCTCCTCGAATTGTGAGGAAGTAATCAGAAAACGAGCAGTAGCCAGCCCATCAAGAGAGGCTTAGAGGTCATGTCAATTTCGAGGCAGCTACTCAATGTAGCCGACTTCCTCTGGCGTTTTAAAATAACTAAACCTCATGATTTATGGGATTCTATAAACTCAGCGAGTGCTAGTGCTGTATAGTGTACTGCAATGCACAACATTACCGAAAGTTACAAAGCTCACTCAAGTATTTTAGTTTTATCTATTCACTGATTACAGTATCATGCAAATGTTGATTATAATTTGTTGTAATAAAAACTTTCAGTTAAAAAATCTCTTTGAACACATTTCATGTTCTTAGCGCCTCATTAGGCGATACCAGTTAAGCCATAATCCGGAATATTCAGTTAGTATGAGATAAGCCCCACCGAAGGAATGCGTGATAATGGAAAGAGGAGTTGGTATTAAGAGTGTGTTCGTACTTAACATACCGAACATTCCTTCGTTCGAGACTTTAGTAACGTGCTACATGTTGTCTGATCCGGATGAACAGAAGAAGCTAGCAATTGACTAACTACTAAGCTAGTTGACAAGAAAGAGGAACAATGAATAAATGAATAACCACTGTGGGTATGTTACATAAGCATCGAGAGGCAGTTATGATACTCACTGATGACGGTTAGGTTGACTTTAGTGTTCCTCGTTGGTGATTTCCTGAAATCGACCCTGCACCGGTACATCCCTGAATCGCTCTCTTTGACGCTTTCAATGGTCAGTCTGGCGGGAGTAGTCGTCGATTGGAAGTACGCCCGACCACCGAGAGCGCGCTCTTCCGACCAGTGTCTCCCACCCTCGATGGTCAAATTGCGAGCATCGATGCTGTAAACCAAGAAATTAGAGGGTCAAGATGATGTACTGACATAACCTGTGATGACGGGGAGTAAGTAAACAGTCAGTCCGAGTGATCACGTCAGTAGGAATGCACCATGTGAGTGTTCCACGTTGCAGGAGCTGCTTTTGGGCCTAGCCAACACACGGTTCTTGCTTGAATGTTTACGTAAATGAGTAATCACATAATAATAACAACAGCTGCGTAACAAACAACTGACGTAGTTGACGTACACAACAATTCACGTACAATTTATATTTCGTCCGAGTTCACTAGATTGGGGGCTTCACTAGGGGTTCTATTGAATTGATTGGCTGAAAAACATGGAGGGTTAGTCCAAACAATTAATGCAACCCTCCCACATAACACATTTTCTCTATAAAATCCCACGTAACTAGCTCTCCCACCTCAGGGGAAGGTCACCGCTCGAAGGGCATTGCATGGTCAGTTTATTGGTTGAACGGTGTCACTCCTGTCGTTTTATATACTGCGGCACTTCTTCTGTCGCATCACTGATGAATAATTCATAGATAGGTAGCGGGGAACATTGGTGGGACAAAATATTCTCTTTTTAAACTCTCAAAAACACCGCGAATACTTTTGAATATCCGTCTTTGGAGAGAGCAGATTGGTGGTATTGGCTCCACAGCGCTCCCTACTCAACTTAATCCAAATCACAAAATAAATTGATGAACCAACCCAGAATAGATCAAAGCCTCGCTACCAAGACCACTTCATAATGAGAAACTGGTTTGACCACTCATCCATTTAGGGAAGCATTAATTTCCGACAAATCTCATCCCGCTTCAGCGAATTTCCACGGGACTACGAGTTGAACAGCATTAAATATCCGCTGAAGTTGGTCGCTGAAGTTGAAGAGTAAAGATTATTGAATCAAGCTGCAACTGCATCCGCCCGCACTTTACCGGCCCTGGCTTGGAGGCGTTAATAACATTCTACATACATTTCCAACAAAAATGGAACCTCTGGAATAACTCGTGCGAATATGTGAATGAACTGAATGGCCTGTGCTAGATGCTGGTCAAATCATAATGTTTACAGCAGGGAATGGTGATTATCCTCAGCACATGACAGGGGAACATGTGCTAGAGGGAGCTGACTGTCGGTTTTCACATGTATAGCTTTTTTTTACCATTTGGATCTTCTCTTACAAATTGGACGTCTTTCCTCACATTGGCTACGGAAATGTTGTATCGTCCTTCGCTTTTTTTTATCATGAAAAAAAAATTGAAAAATTACAATTAAGGATATTTGCGAAGACCATGAGACCTTGGCCGTGAACCGTTAATCTTCGAACAGGGAATTTCTCCATGAACTGTATTTTGGACACTATTAGTGGTCTGGAGTCATTATCACGGAATTTTTCAATAGAATAATTTGTGATGGCTTTTCGCAGTCATTGCTGCAACTTGGTACAACAATGAAAATGTTCCTTAACTCAGGAGCAACCTCGGGATCCTTCTTCACCCTCCTACGCTGATGATTAACCGTTTTTTGCACCGAATTCTCGCTCATGACAAAAGGAAGTTGGAGGAGAACAATGGGAGGCGGATGTAGAGGAATAGGAACTAGAAAGGGAGTGAAGGGACCCTTTAGGTTCAGAAAATGTGACTGGATAGAAGCCTTAGGATAACCTGAGACTGGAGTTCTTGATATGTACGAGCTGGTCGTACTTCAAACTCCTCAAATTTATGAGTTCCAGTTACTTTTTCGTACCTGGTACAAAGCATCAGATTGTTAGGGAACAACCCATCCCTACCCAAATAGTGGATTGATTTTCCATGCTCTCAAGGTGATTCCCACATCTCCCATATCTTTGCAGCGACGGGTTGATGGATATAACTTTTTTCCTCCACAATAGCGATTATTTCCTGTATGTCACGCGGGAACAGGATCACAAATTATAATGCAATCACTATCATACGTATAGATATATCCTGGGTGAACAGACGCGTGCGAATGGGATAGGCACTGGGATATGTCCGGTGATACTCCAAGCCACCATTTTGGAGGAGTGGACACAACGACTCCTCATTCATTCTTCAAGTTGGATACCGCACATCACTCATCTGATTGAATTGGTATTTCTCATGAGTCCCTGGATTGTTTATCCAGCAAAGCCCTCGCCTGCAAGGAATTTCTATGTAATGGGTACATAATTTTGACAACGTGACCTAAAATAGAGAGGTTCGGCCTGTATTTTTTCGTCACGCTCGCTGAGAGTAGTGGCCCCTACGGCCTCACTCGAACTTCCGAGCACGACTTCCCAAATGAAACTCCTTTCCCTCTGTCGACGCAGGAGAAGGACAAAGTTTCATATCCTGCCCTCAAAAAGGAAACCACGCTTTTAGAATTGCACGGGCGAATTTTTTTCCCTTCTTTCCCGAGTTGCTTTGGTTCTTATACGCAACTCCGAACTTCAAGGGTCTTTCCTCGTTCCTACATTTTTTTCTGCGCGCTGTTCTTGCCAGCTTGACCACTTATGTGTGGTGCGAAATGAATGAGGTAACAAAAATACTCTTTAAAGTTCGTGCGATCTCGAGGTATTATGCAAAAAGTTTGCATTGGCTGGAACTTCTCATTCGCATATATTTGAAGCATTCGTGGGTGAATAGAGGGGATTCAAAACAGTGTCCCTACTTAAAATAATTCCGTGGCAAGGGTAGAAAGATAGGCAAGTAGGAACTTGCACCTCCGTACGCTCCACCCCAGGTATTAGTTGTGGATCTATGAATCATTAAAGCTTTGAACGTCCCTCCATTTGTTTTCGAATACTTTCTTTGACAAGTTGGGAGAAAATGGAACTGTGGTGTTCCCAGATGGAGACGTTGACCTTACTGTGTTCGGCTTTGTTGGTCGGAATCTCACTACTCCCTGGATGTTTTCTGTCGATGTACGTATCAATCATCGGTATTAGTGAAAATATGGGGCAACTACACACGAAGCTTTAATCCAGAGGAGACCGGGAATGTGGCCTACGTGGGAACCCCAATGAGAAATAAAAGGTTGCCCGAAGGGTTTTTGCAAAATATACGATTCTGAAGGTACATACAGAACACCGTCTGAACACGGGATATACGGATTCATTTTCAAGACATAATAATAGAACCGCATTGTTGGATGAGAGTTAACGGGCTCCACCGTATGGTTTGTTTGCATTCGTAGTTTACCGTCTCTATACTTCAGAGGCCTGCGGGAGTTTTAATATCATATTCGACATTACGAAACCGCTTTTCAGGAAAATTATCTCGGGAATGATGGATTGCGCTCGCTTTGGCGAGTTTGGATGAGATCCTTCGTCAAGTTGAGAGCGCAAGCAAAGGAAAAAAGCGGCCGTTGGAAGCTAAAATACGAGCTCGCAACAATAAACAGAACCGACCTAACACATCGACACCGATGCCATATGGAATTATAATTTATTCCAGGGCTCCAGGGAGAAAACCCGGAGAAATTCACGGAGAAAGGTACCAGGAAGGTGGGAGAGGAACGATCAGGGGTGGGCGAGAGAAATCTACTGCGACCAACCCGCGGACCTCCACATCTCGACTATAGGAAAGCAAAAAGAAAATATGAGAGCCGGAATGCGACTGGGGATCATAAGTTACATTCCCTTGCCATGGAAGCAAGAAATATCACCTTCGTAGGGCGCGTATTTCGCGGCAAAGGAATCGCCGATTGCTCGGGAGAATTAAACCCGTTCCTAGATGGGAGAGATGCCGTGTAGGGAAGACAACGCGTTTTGAGCGGCTTCTTGAAAAGTTATTTATCGGTGCCTGTTTCCATTTACCACGTCTTCCTGGTGATCGCTCCAAGGGATCGAAGAGAACTTCTTCGTTCGATTGCCTTCTTTTCCTCCCTTTCCGTTCGAGCGGTGGTGATAGATAGGAACATTTCTTTCTTCGCGACATTCTTGACTTTATTTTGACGAAGAAGTAGAGCTGGTGTTGAGCTCCCTCCATACGCATCACAGCGTCCTGAGGGACGGGCTCCGTGTACGTAGGTGACACTCACATGTCCTGAATAAGAGGTTCAACAAATAATATCAAATCTCAACTCAAAATGCTGAGGTGATTGAAAGGATCGCTGAATTAAGTTCGACTTGAAAATACTGATAGATTGGCGTGCCGAAAGAGCTAATAATAGTAGTTAATAGTACACTGTAACTAACCCGTTTTGGTTGGTTATTCCTCGAATAATAAACCTATGTTTTCATGATAATGGTCAACCTCTCCGATTCGGCTCAAAATTTTGTTTGGACGTTTCATGGTGACTGGATAAAAAAAACATAGGTTGATTATTCGAGGAATAACCAACCAAAAGGTCGATGTCCGTCCGCCGTACGCAGTCCATTGTCCGCGCCGTTTTTGGTAGTAGAAAATTTTCTAAAAATCTGAAATTTGGGTCAGGGGTCTGTTCCCGGCCGAGAACAGTCCTCGAAACTTCTCAGCCCGATCGGACCAAATTTGGGTGGGGTAGGGGTCAAAATGTGTTTTTTGAAAAATGGATTTTTCGAGATTTTGGGCGATCTAGGCAAGTAGGGTATCATTTTCCACTAAATTTTGAACGCTGAATTCAATGAAACGGGTCCCAGAGCGATTGGCACCCACTGGAAGAGGTTATGGGTCAAATTTGGTATTTATTACCCAATTTGAATATGTGTTTTCGGGATTTTTGGTACCTAGGCGTGTGGGGTATAATTTTCCTCTAAATCTTGGACGCTGAATTCAATGAAGTGGGTCCCAGAACGATTGGCAACCACCGGAAGAAGTTATGGGCCAAAATGGGTATGTATCCACCTATTTTGTATGTGTCAGGATTTCTGGTGCCTAGGCGTGTGGGGTATCATTTTCCACTAAATTTTGGACCCTGAATCGATTGGAATGGGTCTGGGACCCGCCACACCCACTGTTTCCCCCATTCGAGGAATAACCAACCCGTGTGTAATAATTTGCAGATTTTTCTAGTCACATCTTCGTGTTTGCACTGCGGCTGCGACTTGATGAGCATGTCACTCCCCAACTTCAGTCTTGTCCAGCTAAAGGTGAAAGTACGAAAACGACGTTCAACACGTTGAAAACACGTAGACCGTAGTATTCCTTCCAGTAAGTCCAATTTTAGACCTTGGGAGAAACATGGGTCAAGGACAAAATGATGGTTATCTCCATTCATCTAACCCACGTGTCCGCCAGTTAATTCGTCGTACAGGGTCCCGAATCGTACGACGAAAACATTTGGGGGAAGGCTTCAATGAAAACTACAAAAATATTGTGTAGGGGAAACATTGAGATTCCAAGCTGTTGATCAAAAGATAAATTTGTATTTTTATTTTTTTATTTTAGTTCTTCTTTAATTTTGTTAATCTTTGATACGAGATGAAGGTAGAACTTACTGATGCTGGAAAAAGTTACGTGTTTACAGCTTTGCATAAAGTGTTTGTTAATGTTTTTATTCTGCTTTCTGCTAAAAAGACGACAATCAAAGAACGAACAAACTGCTGTGTACTTTGCTTAATTTAACCCGGCTCGCAGCCGGCCACGGTGATCGACAGGTCAACAAATCGGGGAAGATGATGCTGTTGTCAGCAGGGTGGTTTTTCAACAAACATAATTTAGTTGATGCTGACACGCTCGTTATCCAGTAGAGAGGGTTGGGACTACGTCGTCATTAAAACCCCACGGTTCCCACCATAGAGAGACCGGTTGATTCGAGTTAATTCAGTTTTCCTTTTGCTCATTTCAACAAAGGGATTTCCCGTCCAATTTCATTCGACCAAACTGCTAGCCCTTCCCATTGGGGTAAGGAATATAATTCGAATAAACGGAAGTAGTCACTGAAGGCCCGCCTGTAATGTTAAAGGCCCACTAACTACTCCTACCGCATGATATATTTTCCTAAAGTGCCTCATTTCCATTGTCTACGTAAAGTAAAGTAAACAAGGACTTTCACCTTGAATTTTCGTCCGACTACCTTGGTCAGGTGTCGCGGACGTCGTCAGCCGTCCTCCAAAGAGGATCGTAAATTGATCTGACGATTTCGCTCGTGGCTACTTATTGCCTCACCCCCCTAAGTGAAGAGGACTTCACTTCCCCACTGGGGAGGCCCACTGGGGCGCTCGGTAGTCTAGTGGAATAGACGAAGGATTGGTGTGGTACTCCGAGCGGCCAGGGTTCGAATCCTGGCTAGAGCAACTTAATTGTTTGTCTTGACCCTCATATTCGTCCTCTTCACTTAGGGGGGTGAGGCAATAAGTAGCCACGAGCGAAATCGTCAGATCAATTTACGATCCTCTTTGGAGGACGGCTGACGACGTCCGCGACACCTGACCAGGTAGTCGGACGAAAATCCAAGGTGAAAGTCCTTGAAAAGTCCATTGTCTACGTTGCAATGGATCAGTACCAACCTACTGACAACCACGAAAGTTGGAAGAAGTACCTACCTCAGTGAGACTGTGGTTCTTGAACTTACTTCCGATCGATTCTGATAGTATTTGAGAGACACAGGGGCCTCACTGAATACTTTAAATACATTTGTTTCACGGGACCTTCAGTAACTCGCTTGAGCACAGCTTACTCGTTACTCGAATGCAAACATTCTGAGCTTAGGTGTTCACCGCACTTGTGTGAAGGAAAAATGCACAGTTTTTAGCATTTTTACAACCGTTTACTTAAAACCGTTCACAATTGAGTGCTCCTCAAGAAAATAACCTTTGATACTGAGATGAATGAAAATCTATACGTTGGAAAAACAGCAGGAAAGAAAGAAAAGGAAAAGTAGCCGATGCTCTCCCTCCTACGTTCAAGTTTCAAAACGAAGAACCGTTATGCATCATCTTATCTAGCTGGCCTTTAAGAGTAACTCCTAACAAAGTTTCCTAAAAAGTCAACTTAAGAGACGGTTTGTAGGGCGCTAGGAATGAAATTTAGCTTTTGAAAATGGTAGCGTTCATTCCTACAAATACTATCCAACCCTACTACCTATTAGTACCTGCAGTATCAAATTAACAAATAAATTTAGGGGTAGCACAGACTTGGGTCGCCGCCCTTACAAGTAATTTTCAACGAAAATACTTTGCAATTTTCGTTTTTGTGGAGGCTTTGTTTTCATGTTATTTCCCTCAGTCGAGAACCTTCCAGGCTTTACTGACTGTTCAAAAATGAATTTTTTGGTGTGTTATTTTTACAGGGCTGTTTGGACAATGTTGAACACCGTCACAACTAGGCTGTACTCAATCAATGCAGACTGTTGTAACTATTTTTCGATGAAAAAGTTGCTATCTAAGGAGCACAGGTATGTTGGGGGATGGAAAGTCATGAAGAAAAAAATAAATAAGTTAATCACTTATGCGGGAATGATTTCCTTGTGGCTTCCAAGGTTTAGATGCGATGAAAATCGAAACGTAATGAGATGGCGCAGGAGTTAGAGTGATCCTACTGATACAGGAGATGGAAGTGAATGCGTATTTTACAAGGAAACCCACAAACGCGCGCCGACTCCTAACTGGTGGGGCGTGACGGTCGTGATCAAGTAGCTCCAGATTGATTGCGTTGACATACTTTGATCTTGTGTTGTTGTCAAAAGTGTCACGTCTCATACACAGGGATTCCTCGCGACCGGTGATCTCCAAGCACGTGTCTGTTTTTCAACATTTACCTTGTCCGAGGCATCGCATCTCAGATACGAGAGTAGATAGACTTTTGTTGTCCTTTGATGTGCAATTTATTGCTCGCTCTTCTCCTTCCCCCAGCCTATTTTGATCCCAACGTTGTCGAGAAGTAAGGGAAGGAACGAGGGGGAACGAGAACCATTGTGTGGACACTTCCTCTCGCGACCGATTGTAGGAAATGAAGGGATGACTGAACATTACCGCGACGTGGTGAACAGGGTGTATCAAATTTCAGTCGAATTCAATCGATGACTTCGCCGCGCCCATCATCACCCACGCACACATCAACTCCAAGAGTCATCAGGCGCATTCATCGAAGGCGAACAATGCCAAACCGCAAGAAGCGGCTCCGACAACTCAACCCGGAAAATCCATGTCCCAGAATACAAAAAATCTGCAAATTCTTACACACGGGTTGGTTATTCCTTGAATGAGGGAAACAGTGGGTGTGGTGGATCGCGGATCCATTCCAATCGATTCAGGGTATAAAATTTAGTGGAAAATGATACCCCACACGCCTAGGCACCAGAAATCTTGACACATACAAAATGGGTGGATACATACCCATTTTGACCCATAACATCTTCCGGTGGGTGCCAATCGTTCTGGGACCCCCTTCATTGAATTCAGCGTCCAAAATTTAGTGGAAAATTATACCCCACTCGCCTAAATCTCCCATAAACTCAAAAATCCATTTTTCAAAAAACACATTTTGACCCCCCATCCCGCCCAAATTTGGTCCGATCGGGCTGAAATAGATTGATTATTCAAGGAATAACCAACCAAAAAAGGGAAAAAACAATATTAGTCAAAATCGTCGTAGTAAAAATTACTTCTTCTTAGCATTGCCCGCCTAGTAAAGTCATGATAGCTTTCTTGGAATAATTGCCCCAAATCACCTTCATTGCTTTGAGTGTTAACCCCAACAAACTTTACCCCTATTGATTTTGGATACCGGCAGGAACTTGATGCAAGTAGCAGCGTTAACGGTTGCAACTAAGGTACGACGACTCTTGTTATTGATTTGACTACCGACGGAAACTTTATTTTTAAATAATTCAAACACCAAGACCAAACAATTTGATGTAATATTCCGCTTCAAAGTTTTCGGTGTTATCATAATGCAATAAGTGGGGTCTCTCTTTATCAAATCAAGAATCTACTCTTCGGGGTTTTTTTTTTCTTTTCAAGTTCTAGACCTCGTTGCGGTGGCTCATTATTTCGATCACGTCTTCTGGGTTGTCGCTCACGAGATTCGCCCTTCTCTGAGTGTAGTTTAAGATTCGTGGAGGACCTGCCGGCAACCGCCTCTCTCTTGCCGTTGCTCGCCCGCCAGATTTCGATAAGATTTTCTACCACCGCGCCGGTTAGGGACACCACTTTAGATTCAGGTCTACACACTCAAATCATTATTGGTCGATTGCGCACCAAACCAGTTTCACCAAGGGCGTTTCTCCTGCCGTGAATTGGCATCGCTCTAGTACAGGGTATTCGAATGATGGCTATGTGGGCACTTTTTGATTGTCTAACCAATTTTCGTGTCAGAAACACTTCACTGGTACCTGTAAATTTGTGTTAGATTGTTGTGAACATCCAATGAACAATGAATCCAAAACTCCAAAGCTACACAAACTCATGAATGTGAGACCACTCTGATGTTTTGTTAGATCAAGTTGTACAAACTTAAAAATGAGGAATAAAGTATTCATGGAGTGGTTCGCAGAATTATCATTAATCTTTTTCTGTTTATATTTTTACAAAACTGCCAAAAAACGAGTTGGTAGGTTCATAAAGGTTTTTCAAAATTATCGAGGAAGCCGTAGTGAGGCTCAACTAAAGTCGCTTTGTTGATGCAAGAAACGTCTCCACATACCGCAACATTCAACATCTGCGCTCGTGCGCTGCACACTAGGGCTACTCAGGAAACCTAGTTAATAAATAAAATGGGAACAAAGGCTTGCCCGCAAACAAATAAATCATCCAACAATGCAGATCCGTAACTAAGAGTTGGAAACTTGAATGGAAATGTAAATATCAACAGTAAACATCGCAATCTCACCTGTAAATGGGAGACGACAAGCTCTCCTTGTACCATATAACGAGATGTACCCTGTCAACACTGGAGGGCAGTGTGACATCACAGGGTAGCTTCGCGACGCCTCCAGCCACAGCTTCGGTGTAATCAACGGTCACTGCAACATCAATGAAAATGGAATATTGATAATGGGAGGTGTAGTTTTGATCAGTCAACCAAAATGATTGACGAGAGCTGGTCAGTGGATATTACATTGGTCATACCCGTATCGACTATGTCAGCAGTCAAAGGAATTAAAAGTAATCCTACAAGGTGGTCTTCACAAAAAGAAATGTACTTCAAAATCAATGATACAAATGCTTCCATGCTCTCCTCCCAAGTAATCGGAGTAGAGGTGGAAGTGCGGTATTTGCAAAAGAAAATATCCAGCATCATGAATCAACGAAAATTGAAAACGACAAATTTCAAATCTGCAGTATCAAAAACGAAACGCACATTCAGTCTAGCATTTATAGCTTGCCTAGATATAACCTCAGGCAAGAAGATTCTAAAAACATCATTAATCAACATGAAAATCGCTTCATTTTAAGTGAGGGACTCTATTGTGGAAATCAATCATGAACTCGAACTTCTTACTTGCTCCATACAGAACACCCATTGGTCTGAAGAAAAACAAACCACCCATATGAGGTCACTGTTCCATCAAGTATTAACTGAAAGCCAGGAAACAGAATACAGGGTGGGTCACGGGAATAGGGCCAAAAGTAGGGGGGTTTTCTACGAACAGGAAAGGAGTAGGGAGGTTGGGGAGAGCTCATTTGAACCGTCAAGTCATGCCATTTAGTTACCACTAGGGGTGTGTCAGTCCAGGTAACTCGTAGGAACGGTTCCAACGGTCACAGTGACAATGACGTAACCGTTCCAACTTACCGGTACAGTTCCATTACAGGAACTGTAATCCTTCCAGCAGGGTGTAACGTGGCTACCCCCTCCCACCCATGAGAATCATTCTGTTCCCTAGGTATTCATCAAGGAATTCAGATGAGTGTTACAAAAACATGAGAATTAAAGGGAATAAAAAATTATATTGTAATTGGATAGGTACCTACTTACAAATTAAAAATAATTGACGAAGGTTCCTACCATCTCTCCATTTACAGTGAAAACAGTTTTTCATTTCAATTTAAATAATGCAGCACTATTGTTTTCTTTTGGGGGTAAGCGAGCTCCTCCTTTCAGACAATATCAACCCAGCTTTTGAGAAATGCTGCTCGCAGGGTACTGACGTTGCAACCACGCACAGTCTCTCGTTGGCCACTTTTGATTAAAAAAAATCTGCAAATTCTTACACACGGGTTGGTTATTCCTCGAATGGGGTAAATAGTGGGTGTGGCGGGTCCCAGACCCATTCCAATCGATTCAGGGTCCAAAATTTAGTGGAATATGATACCCCACACGCCTAGGCACCAGAAATCCCGAAAACACATATTCAAAATGAGTAATATATACCCAATTTGACCCATAACTTCTTCCAGTGGGTGCCAACCGTTCTGGGACCCGTTTCATTGGATTCAGCGTTCAAAATTTAGTGGAAAATGACACCCTACTCGCCTAGATCGCCCAAAATCTCAAAAATTCATTTTGGCGGATGGACATCGACCTTTTTTGATCCAGACACCATGAAACGTCCAGAAAAAATTTTGAGCCGAATCGGAGAGGTTGACCATTATCATGAAAACATAGGTTGATTATTCAAGGAATAACCAACCAACAGGGGGACATTTCATCGGAATTGCACTAAAAGGATACAGAGTCTAACAAAACTCGGAATCGGACCTTCCCCGTCAAGAGTTCTGATCATATCGATACTGAATCGACCCCTTGACGGTCTGTGGAACCACTCGCAAATCAGCTGTCAGCTCCATCCTTCCCGGTCCAGTTCCGATCTTATCGGTCCAGTCCAGCTTATCGGTACAGTTCCGATCTTATCGGTCCAGTTCCAACCTTCCCGGTCCAGTTCCAACCTTCCCGGTCCAGTTCCAATCTTATCGATACCGAACCGACCCCTTGCCAGTCCGTGGAACCGTACCGGTAAAGGCCGGGGTCTTGTCACTGCTTGGAACCGTTCCAACGTGAGACTCGGTTACACAGTCCCGGTACTGCTGTACCGACACACCTCTAGTTACCACTATGGAGCAGTGGGGAGTTGTTCACCGCGTGTTTGCATACGACGAATTTGTGAGGAGCAATGAATCAGTCGTGGCGGCGCAGCATGCATTCAGACAATGCTTCAACATTGAATGTCATGGTGCTATTCCTAATCAGAAAACTGTCATGAGGTGGGTCAATGCTTTTAGAACAACTGGAAAAATTATGAAAAAAAAAAAAAAAAAAAAACCACCGGGCCCCACTCGAACTGCTACAACTTCAGAGAATGTGGAGAGGGTGAGAGCAGCTGTTCTTCAGAGTCCAGGACGTTTGGTGTTCAAACAAGCTCAGGCCCTACGGATTGATCGTTCCTCTGTTCGTCGTATCATCAAACGTGAGTTGAAGTTCCATCCTTACAAGTTGGCTATTGTTCAGCAACTGAAACCTACTGATTACCGTTAGCGTTCGGAATTTGCATTAGACATGTTGTCTTTATTCGAGATGAATGACGACATGGTGCTTTTGATGAGTGATGAAGCACACTTTCACCTCAACGGTTATGTGTATAGGCAGAACTGCCGTTATTATGCTGCAGAGAACCCTCAAGGTCTGCACAAACGACCATTGCATAGCCCCAAAGTGACAGTTTGGTGTGCAGTTTCAAAATCATTTATCATTGGTCCCTTCTTCTTTGTCTAGTTCGTAATATATCCGGGAGGGGGTGACATGAGCTGACACCCATGGTGTTATTCAAGTAGTTCTGTATCCTTGTTTCGTGACAATCTGTTCTATTCATCGCATAATACGAGATAGGTCAATTCGCAAAACCTCGGAGGGAGGGTAAGTAACACCTTCATTTTACATCTGTGGAGCTACAAGCGCGGACATCGCTTGCAAGTCATAAAACAGTTAACTTTATTTTATTTTATTGAAATTCGTTCTTTTCTGTATGACATTATGAAACAGTGTTGTAAATTGAATGGATGGCAATAAAGAAAGATTTATGTATAGGGATGTAGCAGCAGACACAAGTCCAGGAATATGGTGTGGATAACAGCAACCTCAACTTACAGGATATCATCGCGACATGGTCAGCCACTTTTCCAGTAATGAGAACGAAAGTTGATGGCTCGCGGATGTCCCAGGGTCACCCATAATTCCGGTGAAGACTAATGGATGTTTTGAGAGAGCAGGCCCCAATACATCTAGCACGAGTAGCCTGTTTCGGACAAGAGTGGATCATTATGAATCGAGATTGCCAAGAATTAGGGGCTATCAGGTAAATCATGAAGGAAAGATCTGCCACTGCTGGCAACCAAGTGAGAAAGGAAGCCCAAATAATAATCCCCGGAACTGAGGATAAAAAAGGAAAGGCGTGAGTTTGGACAAGGTCCAAGAGGTCACAAACTGGTTTAGGGTTTTTCGAATGGGAGGCAAAAGGGAATAGGCGCGCGGGAGTCACGATACGCTGGGGTGAAGAGAACCAAACAAGCCATGTAATACATCTCCCGGCGACCTAAATATTACGAGAGCGTGTTTGGGCCCGCTTGAGGTAAGTTTCCTTCTCAAAGCTTCTAACCGGCGCACGACAGTCGATAAGGGACATCCCCTCTCCTTACCGCAACCAGTATCATCACGAAAAAGGGAAATCCCAGCCGTTCTCCCTTTTTTGTCACCTACTGCAGCAGAGCAACAACGTTACATAAATAAGGTCGGATCTCATTACTTTAACACGGCGTCTTTTCAGCCTGGACGAAATAGACGGATTCCCAACGAGGATTTATATAGCGCTACATTTAGACCATACCTTGTGCCGGTACTCGAGCAAAAAAATGCTACCTTTCCACCATCATTTCCGCGGGCTTGAGTCTTAATATTTCTATTTCAAGTTATAATCAGGGCATGAGAGCGAGGCCGTTAGCAGGATGATGAAGGTTGACAAACTGACAGAGGACGATGATGAAGAACACTATTATACGCCACCTGATATCCTTCAGGTCTTGTTGACATCGTTACGAAAAGTCGAAGACAACGAACCTAGCACACGTTTTCATTTGTAAGTCCCATCCAGTTCCTTTTCGGCATTATTATTATGCAGCGGTTCGTTTAGTGTGCCGTAGCCTGAGTTGAGTGCGAATTTGAACCTATGCCACAAGATGAAAATCGCCTCTCAACAGAATACAATGGTCATTTCTGAACTGAAGGAAACCTTACACTGTACCAGAACTTACTTGAAATGTGTGTATATTTATAAGTACCTCTCCCACGGTTTTACAGATAAATCTGGTGTTTTTGTCACATTTTGCACATCTTTTTTGCTTGAAGGAAACTCTCTCGTGCTATTTAGGTACTCCCTGACCCTTCTGCTGGGGGATTGACTTGACACCTCTTGGTTTCCCCCCTAAGGAGCCAGGGCGAGGGGTGACTACATTCCTCCTCTTGGTGAGTTGATAGCTCCTATTGCAAGAGCAAAAGTAAGATTTTGTTTTATTAATGGCCCCGTGGTGTCGGTATAGGGGGAAACCCCAACATCCCACCCAAATTTGTTATCGTGTTATCGGTCCACTTTATATTGGAGTAAATAATGCAAGAATTCCGCCCATTTTTGAACCCCATCGCTTCTTCAAAAGCCCTGGGTCGACGAGGCAGTAAAGAGACAGAGACTGTTCTCTCTCCATAAAAATGGAAGGATTCAGGGACAGGAAAAATTTAGGTCACAGAATAATATTACATAATATTACAGCCAGAAATACTATTGGTTTATTTTACAACGTCGTAATCCCAACGACATTTAGCCGTAGAGAATTTCCGCGTTCCCACGAGGAAAACAGCGACCCAGGTCGCAAAGTAAATTATGAAGGTGAAACAACCAAGCAGAAACTGAGAGGCTGATAAAAACTTGCATAGCTCATAGACACCCCCTGGACAAACAAGCGGTAAAAGAATTTTTTCCTTTCTGTTGAGCTTGATCCCGGCTTGGCCCTGTGTGTGCTCAGGTAAATTGGGTGAAAACAGCGGGTAAAGCATTGAATTATTCATGAAGTTGAGAAGACACTGGTTTGTTGAGAACCGGAAATAAAATGGTCAAGTTGAACGTGAGCAATGTTGTAAATACCTTGCGTAATGAAACTCTTCTCTGCCATCACTCTTACCCCAATTCGAGGAGCTTTTCACCCACTTGAAACGCTGCGGTAGTAGGTTTTCAAGCAGAAGTCGGCGATGCGCAAAATTCCTTGCGAGCTTCACCGGGGGAAGAAAACAGCGATTCGATATTCCTCCTCTCAAGACGAATA
This sequence comes from Cyrtorhinus lividipennis, assembly GCA_019603395.1. Taxonomy (NCBI): domain Eukaryota; kingdom Metazoa; phylum Arthropoda; class Insecta; order Hemiptera; family Miridae; genus Cyrtorhinus; species Cyrtorhinus lividipennis. The sequence goes on along the minus strand of CM034007.1, from coordinate 19,928,679 downwards.
AGAATAGGCGCCCTCTTCACAGAGCTGAGCTGGATAATATCCACAATTAAACCTCGACGTAAATGAGGAGTTAGATTTCAGAAGTTAACTAAAGGCCCCATGTTCAGTCGAAATTAAACTTACACTTTCCCGGGGTTCAAAAGGCGAGTGGGGGGTGCGGTGGGGTTGTAGCAATAGTTTCAAGAGCGAAGACTATCAAAACCTTAAAAGTTTTGCAATACCAAGAAAATGGTACTGCAGTGGGTAGCGCCTCGGTGACTCACGGATATAAGGTTCAGGAGCCTCAGAAATGGCTAGAAGGGCCCAGACAATAACCAATCACGGACAAGGCGAACAAAAACAGATTTTTCATGCATTTGCGGATGTTTACTGGTTCATTATTCCTTGAAAAATCAACCTATTCTTTCATGCTAGAGTTCTAATTGGCCCCATAAAAAATCAACCCTCGTGGGTGATATGCTGCAATCGAAAATGATCTAAAAAATATAGGTTATACAGAAACACAAATTAAAGTGTGGGATTGTACTGGCGTGTGTTGTAGTACAGGGATACAGGTATCATCAACGTGAGATGGATGTTCTCAGCAGCAGGGCCATGAAGTACTGAATCAATAGGGCTTTGACTCTCAACTTCATTCTTCCCACTCCCCCATGGGGTGACGGAGGACGAGGTTGGCGGGGTTGTTTCAAGTTAAACTTTGGCTATTAGCGTTTTTTTCTCTTCCCACCCCCTCCCCTCCGTGATAGATCCATAGAAATGAGCTTCGAAAAAAAAAAAGAAATCCAAGTTGCCTCAATCGCCGCTTTCCAGCGATTGTGTCCACAACTTTCCTCGTCTCTTCTTGCTGTTAAACTTTTAACATTCTCAATGATTAAAATTTGTGCCCATTCTCGCTGAAAAATTACGAAATTATGCGCCTTAGCCATCATTGGCTCTCTAGGGCTGGTTTTCACGTTGAGGGTGTTTCACATCCCCATGTGGGAAGATTACAACATAACACAGGACAAGAGATGCCTGTCGAAAGAAGGCAATCATGACATCCTGGCAGTTTTCTTTTCAGGAAAATCACATGCAAGTGAACCATATTTAGTGTTTCCCCTTTAGGCGCTGATTATTTTATTTATCGAGTTCAATGTAATAATGCGTAGGTACCAAACGTCGGATTGTTCTCGTTCGGTCTGCTTTTTGGATCCTTGGTCAGTTCCCAGTGAGAAGAATCGAGTCCCAAACGATCATATATTATTAATTCTACTGAGTGTTTTGGTTTTTAGTGGATATAATACATCCGATATAGGCATAATACATTTGTAAAAACTGAAATATTTTTCTTTCTTCTTTCCTTGTTCTTGCTGAGCTAAACCCTAAAACATTGACCACCATTTATGAATTTAGTTGTTTTTATCTCAAAGGTGTAATTTATGTTTCTGTTTTTGATTGAGTCACTGAGGAAACTTCAAGCTTCGACGTTTCGTCGCATCTAAATTCCAAATTCAATGTATCCGTCCACCATCAATCGCATGTGTCAATGCAGCCGATGAAAACGCTTTAAAAAATCTGAAATTTTGTATAGACTCCGTTTGGCTTTAGTTTTGCCTCACTATTTTTCGCCATATTGATCCAAATGGAGGTTGGGATGAAAAAAAGTATATTGAAGATGGTTTTTCGATATTTTTAAAAACTGAGACACGTGGGGTATCATTCACACTCTACGTTATTGGACTCCGAATTGAATATGATCGGGTCGATTATCGCACTCCGGAGGTACTAATGAGTAAGTCTGTCTACTTTTCTTTTCTTATTTGTAATAAAATCATGCATTATAACACTCGTAATGAAGTTTTTTCTCCCTCCCCGTTCTTTTACCAGTTATGTATCCATATCCAGGATAAAGGTCTCGCTGCTCGCCGTCCGGGCCAAATACAGGTCATTTAAATTTTCAGACGCGTTGAAAACGCGAAATGTGAACCGAAGCAGCTCAAGCGTGCAAGTGACTTGACGAGAGGACTTGGAGTGGCTGGGTGGAGTTGTGACCGGAACTAATGACAGAACCACATCGTTACTGACAGCAGACCATATGAGATCCTCCCGTCCTGGTCAGCTTTGCATGCTCTCTTCTCTGACGTCTGGCTCGTAATATCAGACCCGCAGCTACCGTCTCCTTCTGTCGTTATTCCGAACCCCTCAGGCAGCGATGGAGTTCAGGACAAACATTTTTTTTTCGCAAAACTTACCGATGGTTGTACGTAAGTATCCTCCGGCTTGACAGGATCGTAAAAACGAGTATAAGTAAAACCCCTGTCAAGCGGACCCATCGGTTGTCAAATTTGACATCAATCCTTACCGTTTGGTAAGCCCGTTCAGTTGCGAGTGAAGATCAAACTCGTACGAAGTTGAGTTTGATCAGTAAAAGAGAACGCTCATGAGGTAGTATCGTCAATCGAACACTTGAGGGCAATCCCGGTGTACCGGTCAAGTTGAATGATTGATTGCAGTTTTTGAAAGCCAAAACAGAACCATACAATTCTACCTCCGTCTAGGACGACACGCTGTAAATTCAGCTGGATTTTGTTGTTATTCCCCTCACAGTACTAGAATTAACCAGAGAAGAGGTGTGAAGCACTACAGCGCCGAAAAAAATCAACCTTCCTAAGGCAGACGGGAAAATTGATAAGCCCCTTTCTCTGAAGTTTCATCCCACTCAACCAGTAAGGTGATGGGCCGGTCCGTGTATATTTATACTAGAACAATGAATGATTGCCTGCAGCGCATCCTGCCGGAATATCTGAAAAACCGGCGGGAACCATGATGTATGGGCACCAGATTTAATATAACTTTTCCCGACAGCCGACCAGAATGGATCGAGCTCCGTGTGTATTTTCCTTTTCAGCACAAGTACGAAGCTGCCAAACACAGCACCACAAGAACACTCCTGCACGTGTTGGTTCAAATCCAATACGCCGCCTTCTTCTAGCGTTAAATAAATAAAATATCATAGCCACCTAGTTACGGAGTATGCTCATTGGAGCTGTGGAACGCAGTACAACGCAACAATATACAAAATGATATATATTGATGGAGAATGTGTTCAGAATCTTTACCTTAATACTGAGCAGCGACAGGATCATAGGAGGGATTCAGCAAAATACTCATTCAGATCAAGTAATTGGTAGGAGCACATTCAGGTGCAGAGAAGAAAGAGCGATTCGAAGATCACAAATATACCTGACCAATAAAGATCTGTAGGTTAATCAGTGGAATCAGAATGAAACAGCCAAATCGATCACCAGTGAAGAATAGTCAGTAGTCAGATGATGAAAAGCTGGATGGAAACCCTCGCCCTGTAAGTGTAAACAGCCCCCGAAACTTTTCTACTTCAAAACTCAAAACTGTCTTCGTAGCCATGAATGGCCCTAAGTTTTTCTGACGGCTTCCGCCGAGGAAGCGCGGGAATGGAGGAAAAAAATCTGCTTCGAGGAAGAGGATGTGACGTCCAAGGCAGTTAGTCTCCCCTCGTAAAATTCCGACGGTCGCATCTCCGATTGTGATTCAGTTTGAGGAGCGTTGAAATTTTAGCGACCCACCCATCAGGAGAGACGTAAAAGAAAAGGAAGGAATATTAGAGAGCGAACCAACGAGGGAATCTTCAAGAACAGTACAGTCGGCGTTGGTCCTTATCGTTGACGAAATTCAATGGAGCAACTTAGTCCAGTCAATATATGCTGAGAGATACTATAAAGGACGTACAAATGAAACTCATACATTATGCAATATTCTTGTAACGATCACTTATCCATCCCAGATTGTGAGGTCCCTGGAGAACCAGACCTGGGCTCACAAGTTATGCCCCCAGCCCAACAAAATGGATTCTTCTTTTTGAAAGTTGGGAGGTCGGGGTCCTTCACGTATTTTCTTAGAAACTTTGCAAGAGAGGAGCGGGGAGGGGGGGGGGGTGCAGCCCAGCAACTACTTAGACCAGGGTGCGTTGTCAGGAACCCATACGTGACCGGATTCGTGAATCTGATTATGAGCTTCCTTGGTGCTACTAAAATAAATCTTCTGCTGAAAAGAAGGTGATAAAAACGTGGGTGATTCATATCAATAAAATAGTTCGGGTGTTTTAGTGTTCCTAGTAGAAATCGAACTAAGCTCTTTCAAAATTTATGCGCCTCCACTTTTCCGAGGTTTCAAGACAAAAAGCGAACACGAAGGACTATAAAAGGAATGAGTATCACAAGTGGAAGGAGAAGTCATAAATATCCTAGCGGGTCTGATTAGTGGTCGGGACTGTGGGGAAGACTATGGCGAGAATTGGCATTAGAACGATAATCCTTCAATTCGATGATCCGGCATCACTCATTCATTAATCTGTAGGTCGACCGTTTCTCTCGTCCCACTAACTGGGTATTCAATCGCGCCTTGTATCGATTTTCGCTATTCAACTGGTGCTCAGGTTTGCAAATCTCGATTGGCCGGAACAAAACGGAGACGCGTATTTTCCTTGAATATCCGAGGGCCTGTTCCATGACACTTTTCACTCGGTGAATCTTCATGTTCCGCTCCTTCCAGGAGAATTTTTATCCCATAAAATGAATATTATTTGAAGACGAAGCGCGATGATGGGATGGTAATTCGAATAAATGTTAAAGTTAAATTGCATTAACAGTATTTAAGCCATGAACCGAAATTATTGCAAAAAATTTGTTGTTGTTGTTTATTCATAATTATTGTTTTCAAGTCTTCCAAAGAGCCTGGTAGAGGAAGGCCTAATATTTCAGTAATATGAGCGCAGCAGCAGAATTGAATTGATGTCTTCGATACCAATGTGGGAATGATAGAAAGAAACCCTGCAAATTCTTACACACAGTTGGTTATTCCTCGAATGGGGGAAACAGTGGGTGTGGCGGGTCCCAGACCCATTCCAATCGATTCAGGGTCCAAAATTTAGTGGAAAATGATACCCCACACGCCTAGGCACCAGAAATCTTGACACATACAAAATGGGTGGATACATTCCGGTGGGTGCCAATCGTTCTGGGACCCACTTCATTGAATTCAGCGTCCACGATTTAGAGGAAAATTATACCCCACACGCCTAGGTACCAGGAATCCCGAAAACACATATTCAAAATGGGTAATAAATACCCAATTTGACCCATAACTTCTTCCAGAGGGTGCCAAGAGGGTGAAAATGATACCCTACTCGCCTAGATCGCCCAAAATCTCGAAAAATCCATTTTTCAAAAAACACATTTTAACCCCTACCCCGCCCAAATTACTTCCGATCGGGCTGAAAAGTTTCGAGGACCGTTCTTGGCCTGAAACAGACCCCTGACCAAAATTTCAGATTTTTAGAAAATTTTCCACTACCAAGAACGGCGCGGACAATTGCAGGGTTCTTCAATCCAGACACCACGAAACGTCCAGAAAAAAATTTTGAGCCGAATCGGAGAGGTTGACCATTATCATGAAAACATAGGTTGATTATTCAAGGAATAACCAACCAAAATTCCGACAACATCGATGGGTCGATACCAAAATCACACTATCAGTGATTAATAACAACATTATAGATACGTGCAACGTTACCACAGTATCGCTGTTTTGATCTACCTATTGGATTATTTCCATCCCTGAGGCTAAATACAGAACTATCATTTTAAATCAGGTTGTGAGGTTGAATTACCTGTTGACTTACAATAGGTATCCTCTAGCACACATCATCAATTGTGATCGTGGCGCGTTGGGTGACGAATGTCTACTTGTTTTTCTCACTTCAAAACAGTCTGCATTCCGTGTGGAAAAGCAGATTGGAATTGCGAAGTCCCAAGGAACGAGAGTATCTACTTTTTCACTCCACATTCATTTTCAATACAGACCCACATAAAGTAAGTAGGATGTTCTGTGTTTGCTCACGAGGAAAATGGAATTCTCGTGGACCTTTTGTGCACCAGAATACGAAGCAACGAAGCCACATAATACAGTGAAGCTTTATACGGTGCTCGATATATCAGTTACAAGATTTGACACAATTTAAATATCTGCATAACGGGAGGTACTGCCGAGATCATTCTCGTGAAGATCAAACGTTTACAATAATGTGCGAGTGTCCGCCAACCACATCTTCCAGTCACATTTCAGAGAAGGCTGATGAGAGATCGTTAGCGGAGATCAATCAGGGTTGCTCCTGCTCCTTCTGTGAATCTCTGGCCGTGCAATTACCTAACCTGACTGCATCGGTTGAGCGATCGATTTCGCACTCTACCTCGGATTGACGACAAAATTAACGTATGCCAAACGCTATGACGATCAACGCAAGGTTTAGATTATTCCGTATTTGTATTTTGGTAGGTTATTCCTTGAATATTCAACCCATGTTTTCATTCAAATGGTCAACCTCGCCGTCCGCCGTACGCCGTCCATTGTCCGCGCCGTTTTTGGTAGCAGAATATTTTCTAAAAATCTGAAATTTGGGTCAGGGGTCTGTCCCCGGCCTGGGACGGTCCTCGAAACTTTTCAGCCCGATCGGACCAAATTTGGGCGGGGTAGGGGTCAAAATGTGTTTTTTGAAAAATGGATTTTTCGAGATTTTGTGCGATCAGGCGAGTAGGGTATCATTTTCCACTAAGTTTTGAACGCTGAATCCAATGAAACGGGTCCCAGAACGATTGGCACCCACTGGAAGAAGTAATTGGTCAAATTGGGTATTTATTACACATTTTGAATATGTTTTTTCGGGATTTCTGGTGCCTAGGCGTGTGGGGTATCATTTTCCTCTAAATATTGGACGCTGAATTCAATGAAGTGGGTCCCAGAACGATTGGCACCCACCGGAAGAAGTTATGGGTCAAAATGGGTATGTATCCACCCATTTTGTATGTGTCAGGATTTCTGGTCCCTAGGCGTGTGGGGTATCATTTTCCACTAAATTTTGGACCCTGAATCGATTGGAATGGGTCCGGGACCCGCCACACCCACTGTTTCCCCCATTCGAGGAATAACCAACCCGTGTTGATTATTGTTTCGAAGGTCACAAATAAACACACACATACATTGCTGACTAATCATTTCGAAGCATGAGTTTGAGCCACATCGAAGTTACGCCCTTTCCGTTCAATAGATAGATAGGCTGCGGATAAAATGATTTCGTTTGATAGTTGACTAACATGCTATGCTGATCGAGAAGGAGATATTTCGGACTACTGGTTCAGGACCCTCTAATAATGCGGGAATTTGAAGAAAGCTACAAACAAGGGTGATAGCCGTTCATTAAACAGCAGACATCAAATTTATTTCTACCAAAAACAATATAACAACGCAGTGTTTTTTTTTTTTTTTTTTTTTTTTTTTTTTTTTTTTTTTTTTTTTTTTTTAACGGAGGACCATTTTATGAAAACGGGCATTCTTATGCTCTGACTTGATACTATTTGTGCTTCACAAACCAACTATCGACAACCAACTTCCTCTAGAACCACTCTCCTTGATGAGGCTATGCTTAAACTAAAGTTTCTGGCTCCAAAACAATCGCGCCCCAATCTGCTTTAAAGTCTCTTTTCAATTCGCTATCACACTTTTTCGTCAGAGCTTTCACTTAATCCCATTTCGCTCGGGGCCTCTGACCAAACGTTTTAGTCACTTGGCTGTGACCATTCCGAGGAGACAAGGAAAATACGTTATGAGGAAACCTCTACTACGTGTGATCGTACAATGTTTGATTGGCGATGTAATCGTATTTGGTGGGATGAGACCTCAATCGAATATTTGTATCGCCATTTCACGAACCTCTCATCTTTCCATAATAACGGCACCCAATTCAAAAGCATAGCAATTTTTTTCCTTCCTTTATACTTTTTCCATTCATCTGCCTCACCGATAAAGTCAAAAAAGCTGCGAATCATTCACAGTGTTGGTTATTATGGACTAGGAACATGGAGATTCATTCCAATCATTTTAGCGTCTAAAAATAAGTGGGAAACGATACCCCACACGCCTGGTACCAGAAATCTCGAAAGTACACATTCGAAATAGATAGAAACCCCGTTAATATAACTGTAATAATTTCTGCGACCAGTATCATTGGATTCAGCGTCCAAAATTTAGTTGAAATAATACCACACACGCCTAGATCGCCGAAAATTTCGAAAATCCATTTTTCGAAATACACATTTTGACATCTCAAAAGACCAACCGGGTCTCTCGGTCCGATCGGGCTGAAAAGTTTTGAGGACCAACTAAAGCCGGATTTCAGATTTGTAGAAAAATTGTCTTCGACTAAAATCGGCAAGGACGGTGGACGGCATATGGCGGTCGGTCATTTTGATTTAGACAGCTTGAAACGCCCAGAAAAAGGTTGTCTATCTTCATGAAAACATAGGTTAATTATTCAAGGAATAACCAACCAAAACACCCTCATCAAGGAAGGCTCTACTCTCGAAACGAAGGACCTCAAAAATATCAACATGTCTAATGTCAGTAGAATAATTTTTGCCGCTACTTGGTCAGAAAAGGAGCATTGAATTGGGCTTCATCACGTTGTGAACAACATTTATCGAGATAGGTTAAAGGAAAATATAGTAGGTACAAGAAAAAAACACTTTCTTCAGCAAAATGAATAATTCATACAGGCTCTGTCATTGGCATTGCGATCAAACTGATTACGGCTGTAAATGTCTAAGGAATGTTTAATGATGATTGTATTCTGAGGCATTAATTAGTATGGTACTTTGAGCGGCATATTTTAGGGTTGCCAACGACCGCAGGGCTTGAATCCGAGTCACCGTTCATGAAAGGTAGAAAGACGATAGTGTGAGGAAAAAGATTCCATTGAGGTAATCATAGATGAGAGGAAAAGAGAAACTTCAGGCGATGAACAAAAGGAGAATGAGATATTAAACTTTCCTGAACCTCTAATTACATTTTGATTAAATCTATGCGCGTTTTCTTTCTCAACGACAACTGGCTTGTGGCATGGGGTTGTGATCTCTCATCATACCTGAGGTAGACTAATTAGAGTCACTGTTATCGGATAGAAGACGTGGATTAGGATTCTTCGAAAGGGCGGTCGAAGAGCATTTTCACGCAAAGGTAGGACTGAGGACTAAAGATAATCTCCTTGTAGTTTTCTATTCAGCTCAAGCTTCTCTTTCTCATCAAACCACTGCCAATCGCCTTAAGAGCAGCGGCTATTTGGAGAGCTAAAAGTCAGAGGGTTAGCTATGACTTCGTACAAATTGCGTTTGTTAAAGTGTGGATCGATGACGTTTGACATGTATTAATTCAAGCGGTCATTGATTCCTTCTCTTTGCCAGAATCAATGAGATTCGTAAAGGAAACTTTCACACCTCCTCCTTTTCATTTCTTGACCTCTTCAATGTGCCAGAATGACAAGTACATACTTATATATATCTGTACAATAACGAATGCAGTGCATTTTCAGGATTTTTAGAAATTTATTAGGCGAGTGGGGTATAATTTTCCACTAAATGTTGGACGCTGATTTGATTTGGATGATTCTGGGACACACACTGTTTTCCTCATAATCTTGCTCCAAGGAATAATTAACTTTTGTGAAATAATTTTCAGCATTTTCCATTACATGTGAGTTTCGTAATTACCTAAATCGCTGTGAGATTAATCATTAATTTATGCTGATAAGGAGTAATGATGAAACTTTAGGAGTGATGAGTGGGTTTATCAGTATACTCAGCGCGAATTAGTTCAATTCGGCGAACTGTATTCCCACATGCCTAATGAGTATCAAAGTTGATGGGGAATCGATTCAAACTGTTATCCCCTCATTCGCTTCGATGAATTGGCATAATATGAAGACATGTGATCCAGCCATATATTGGGTATTGCGTGTATGAGCGAGTAACTGCCCTCGAGCACCGCTGTTTTGACGATAAATAACTCTGTAGCAGCTCACGGCTTGTTTTGTTATGGGAGGATATTTGGGTAACAAGTAAGGAAAATCGAACCTCAGAATACTCCGTTGAATCGCAAGCAGTACATAGACAGCTTTCACGAGTACGTTGGTAAAGTATCGTCGCATACTCCCTCCCACGAAAATTGAATATCAATAGATAACACAAATAACAATAACATATTTTCTTGAATGCCCTGCAAAATGAACACCTTTTCTCAATTATACTTCAAGTAACATTTTTCAATTTTCGCTTCAGTGAGTACGCCACCTGGTAGACATCTAAGTTAATTTCAGTTTGGGAAATATAACTCTTCCCTGGAGCTTGTGACTCCCAGAATCCCCATACCTATCCTCCCCTTTGTTCTGGATCAGTACAGAACCAAAGTGTATATTTCGAAAAATGAATATTCGAGATTTCCGGCGATCTAGGCGTGTGTGGTTTTATTTTTTACTAAATTTTGGCTAGACGTTGTCAGAGTGCTATTGTGTACACTTACATCTAATTGTAGGGCGTATGCTCACTGAGGGTTAAAAAACCTGCTCCTGTTTACATGAAGAACGTTGCACATAGTGGGATAATTCTCCATCTTAATATCTCCATGCTTCCGATAAGTGTTCTAGCTGAGTCCAGGTCAAGGGATTAGTCCTTTACACTCGGTGATCCGAATCGCTACAAGGATTATATCACGAACGCGCAATAAAAAATGGATGACAATTGGCCTCTCATCAATTGGGGCTATAGGTACCAGCAGAGCGGGGTGTAGTCCATCTTTTAGTCTCTTGAACAGTTCTTACCGTCCAATGTTTTCGGACAAAGCTGTTAACAAATAGTCGTGTAGCCAGCGAAATTAAAAACCAATTTATTTATTTATTCACTTTTTTTGAGGGAGGTCGATTTTTCATGGCAGATGTTAGGGCCATCTAGTGCAAATGTTTCCAACACTTTTTTCTGCGCATAAAATGAAACTAAGGTATATTCAGAGTGTTATAAAACAAACTGGTTTCTTCACATGTACATATGCGGCAATTCGGTGGCATTGGCGGGAAGGGGAGGGGGTATGAGATACCCTCTGCAACCAGATATATCAGTATCAACTTTACTGCTCTAATTGTTGATCGGTGTTTCCATCTACGTGGGAAATTGTCCGGTGCTTGGTTGCAGTGTCGGTTGACTCTGTACGAGGTGACGAGCACGTATTTACGTATTTTGTTTGTATGGATATCTGCGGAATTGATTTGGCACGTGTGAGCTGAATCGTTTCAATATTTTACCAGCTCGCATTGTGCGTTCACTTTGAATATTTGAGGATCGTTTCCTGTGCATACAAACTCCTCATTTAGAACCTGAGGTTGTTCCTCCTCTATCACTTCTCAGGGCCATTAATAGGAACAATAGAAAGGAAATGCACTCGAAACCACAACCCTGAGATAGACAGTGGGATGTGGGTATTGACAAGATGGGATACGTATGATATTAATTCGATCGGCGTTCTAGAGAAGGGTGGGTTCAATCTATGAATGAGCAATCGAACAGAAACCATAGGCTGTAAGAGAAGAGCCTGATATCACTGCACTGGTTCCCATCCTAGGTCACCTAATATAACCTGGCTTAAGTAAATTGGATAAAATGTGTTTATTGAAACTCGATTTTCAGGATTTGTTGGGAATTAGGAATGTCGGGTATCATTTTCCACTAAATATTGGATGCTGAATCGATTGGAATGTGTCCGGGACACCTCTCACTCCCTGTTATCCCCATACATTCGCTCCAAGGAATAATAAACTATTATAGAATAATTTGCAGCGTTCCTTCAATGACACCACTTTGCCGCCAACTTCACTCACTATGATCGAGTAACTGACACTACCAGCTACCGCAATATCACCGTTTGCTCAACCACAACTGGAAACTGGAGTCGGAACATCAACCTTCCAGTTAACCACCCAATTAAGGCATCTTGGCGATGGCTACCCAATTAACGAGTTGCTCAGCTTCTAACTCATCGCAACATTCATAAGTTTTATTCTTTCTCTGTTCTCATTTTTATTGACAGGCATTTTATCTAAACATTACTATTGATAGTTACTTGAAACGCATGGATTATTGACCACACTTCCAATAGTTACTGTATTTTTAGTTTTAATGGTGCTCAGTGCTTGTACCTACCGTACCGTACCATTGTACCGTTGGTACCGTTGTGCTACCTGTATCATGACAATAAGTGCGCGGAGAACATTTTCAAGTACTGTACTGAGGCACTTGGATGAGAACAGATATCGACTCATAAGCCCTGCATCAGCAATCTTGTTCAATAATTAAAATGAGGTGATATTCACAATAAGGGGATCGAGTCGAAACATGATGTTCGCTTACCCGAGAACAATGAGGTCATAATTAAATCAGGTTTTCCTCTAGAGCTCATCTTATGATTGCCCCTGTCGCTCCCAGTCCGCATTTTCAAATACGCCAGTGCAGGACTCTCGTGCAGGAAACACCTTTGGAAAAACATTCTCATTCGGTGAATATTTCTACCGGAGACCCATTAGAATGGGTATGCGGGTGTAATCTAGCGGTAAGAGGAATGAAACGGGTTGAAAAATGTATTCGGCCGTTTCCTTCCCATAGTTTTTCTTCCTCAGCAGGAAAAAAGTGTTCCCTTTTATTTCTGCTGGGTTGGACGTGACTCTAAATAAATCGCTCTCGTGAAACAAAGTTGATTCCGGTATTTAAATTGAGGTCGGAAGCCACTTGTAAGACACTAGTGGCACAGTAACTTTTACCACCGAGAACAACGGCGGAAGCCGTCAGGAAACAGGGCGATGGTGGCGGGGGGTACGTTAAGGCTTTGATCGTAGAGGGGCTACGAAATAGTACACCCTGGGAGTTTAGCCCGCCTCCCGGCTCTACTTTATACGCCCATTGATTTCCAGTTTACTTAGTCCCGAACTCTTTTTCTTCCTCTGTCCCTGCAGCGTTTCCTTCGAACGTAACGTTGAGCCCAGGAAATTGCGTCAATTCCTGCTCGGACCGACGGTGCCGTTATCCTTCTGCCGGGTTTATTGCGGTGGACGCTCCTAAGTGGATGTCTGGATAGATGTTGACAACGGCCCTTTATTCATTTTAGGGCGACATCACCAGAGGAAAGTGGAAGGGCTTTTTGCGTCATAGGTCTTTCAATCTGCACACAGCATTCGATTGCTGAACCTCAACTTGCTCTAACCATGGAGCTCTTACTTTGATTGAGAATCATAAATACTGTAGGTCGTTGGACAGAATCATCAATGTGAATGGTCTCTTTCGACTCTTCACTGCAGGGTATAACCTCCGGCCACTAATGAAGGTTGCGACCGCGGCCGCTTCACGATATTGATTGTAAGTGTGTGATCTCATCCAATCTCCAAGACTATTTCTCGAAACCTATTCATCCCTTTCCACAAAGAGAACAAAAGGCACCCCGCATAATTAATACCAGCCCTTTAATGGCCGACTCTTTGCTTGACATAGGAAAATAAGATATAGGAAAATGTTCCTGAAAATAAGATTTATGAATAAATAACGTTGTAATTAGTAATCTGGCAAAATGTCTCCAAACAGCCACTCTCCAACCTAAACAGAGTAGGAGCGAGAGGGTCTATCACTGTCGTCGCAAAGTTATTCGATAGGGAGTACCCAATACTACCTGGTTTATGCTAGGAGCTGAGAACGTCCGACAAGAGGACCGATTTGTACTACCACCCCCTCCCCCACTGCCAAAAAATGCCTTAAACCACCGTAAGCGAGCGATCAATGTCAGGAAATCCCACACGCAAACTTATGAAAGTCTACAGCGAATTGTCGGTTCAGTTGAGAGAATTTGTATGTTAACAAAAAATTAAGGACGTGATATTTTATGTAAGTAAAATAATATAATGCTGTTTTTGGTGACAATAATTTATCACCATAGGAAAAATAGTGATCCTCATGCTATCACTGGGGCGAAATATCTTGAACAAACAAGGGAAGACCTTAACTAAGTTAATCAGAGGAGATTCCGACAACGTGTCTGATGAACTAATGAAGTGGGTGGAAGCGGTTTATAAGAGCAGCAGTCACTCGAGAGGTCCGGTAGAGTACCTACTCGAGAAGTGTGAGTCACTAATTGTCATCGTTGGTTTCAGGTCAAACTCGTGGCATACGGGAAAGAAAAAACCCTGCAAAGTCCTGCACACGGGTTGGTTATTCCTCGAATGGGGGAAACAGTGGGTGTGGTGGGTCCCAGACCCATTCCAATCGATTCAGGGTCCAAGATTTAGTGGAAAATGATACCCCACACGCCTAGGCACCAGAGATCCTGACACATACAAAGTGGGTGGATACATACCCATTTTGATCCATAACTTCTTCCGGTGGGTGCCAATCGTTCTGAGACCCACTTCATTGAATTCAGCGTCCAAAATTTAGTGGAAAATGAAACCCCACACGCCTAGGTAGCAGAAATCCCGAAAACACACATTCAAAATGGGTAATAAAAACCCATTTTGACCCATAACTTCTTCCGGTGGGTGCCAAACGTTCTGGGACACACATCATTGGATTCAGCGTCCAAACTTTAGTTGAAAATAACACCCTACCTCCATTTTCAAAAATCCATTTTTCAAAAAACACATTTTGACCCCTACCCCGCCCAAATTTGGTCCGATCGGGCTGAAAACTTTCGAGGACCCGTCTCGGCCGGGAACAGACCCCTGACCCAATTTCAGATTTTTAGAAAATTTTCTACTACCAAAAACGGCGCGGACGATGGACGGCGTATGGCGGACGGACATTGACCTTTTGGTTGGTTATTCCTTGAATAATCAACCTATGTTTTCATGATAATGGTCAACCTCTCCGATTCGGCTCAAATTTTTTTCTGGACGTTTCATGATGTCCTGATCAAAAAGGTCGATGTCCGTCCGCCGTACGCCGTACGCCGTCCATCGTCCGCGCCGTTTTTGGTAGTAGAAAATTTTTTAAAAATCTGAAATTTGGGTCAGGGTCTGTTCCCAGCCGAGACGGGTCCACAAAACTTTTCAGCCCGATCGGACAAAATTGTGGGGTGGGGGGGGGGGGGGGGTCAAAATGTGTTTTTTGAAAAATGGATTTTCGAGATTTTGGGTGATCTAGGCGAGTAAGGTGTCATTTTCCACTAAATTTTGGACGCTGAATCCAATTAAATGGGTCCCAAAACGATCGGCACCCACTGGAAGAAGTTATGCGTCAAATTGGGTATATATTACCCATTTTGGATACGTGTTTTTGGGATTTCTGCTACCTAGGCGTGTGGGGTATAGTTTTCCACTAATGTTTGGACGCTGAATTCAATGATGTGTGTCCCAGAACTTTTGGCACCCACCGGAAAAAGTTATGGGTTGAAATGGGTCTGTATCCACCCATTTTGTGTGTGTCAGGATTTCTGGTGCCTAGGCGTGTGGGGTATCATATTCCACTAAATTTTGGACCCTGAATCGATTTGAATGGGTCTGGGACCCGCCACACCCACTGTTTCCCCCATTCGAGGAATAACCAACCCGTGTGTAAGAATTTGCAGATTTTTTTGATTCAGACACCATGAAACGTCCAGAAAAATTTTTTGAGCCGAATCGGAGAGGTTGACCATTATCATGAAAACATAGGTTGATTATTCAAGGAATAACCAACCAAAAGGAATTCTCGAGATGTGCTGAAGTCATTTTAGTTTTAGTTTAGTTTAGACACACAACAACTAAACACATGTAACAGGGAACGCAACTAGATA
The DNA here is from genome assembly GCA_019603395.1 of Cyrtorhinus lividipennis. Lineage (NCBI taxonomy): Eukaryota > Metazoa > Arthropoda > Insecta > Hemiptera > Miridae > Cyrtorhinus > Cyrtorhinus lividipennis. Next base: position 19,912,980 of record CM034007.1, on the reverse strand, counting down.
GGAAGGGAGCATTTATGCTCTCACTTGGTAGGGTTATACAGAGCCCCACTGGAGGAACGTTCAGCTTGAAGGCTATAAACCCATGCTAAATAAGACCACCCCATCGGTCCCCACTCCCATTTTAACCAATCCGGATCGGAACGCGAGGTTGAGATCCAGCTGTTTAGATCTCTCCTCTCCCCTTTCATCAAAATCGTAACAAGATCCGAGGCTGGCTGGATGGAGGTTGTTTCGCTTCATTCTAAGAACAGGAAGAGGAGGTATTCTGATACAAACTCACCCCTGTTAGTTGAGGCAACAGTTGATGTTCCCGGAAATAATAATTGTGCCTCCTTCTTCCCAAGGAAACTAGGAACCTCATTGGAGGGGAAGAGAGTATTAGTAGGGAATAAAAGAGGGCTGCCATTGCTCATGAGTTTTTTTTTAGCTCAGATGCAGTAGTTAACGAGCTATTTTCATTCTTTTTCGCCTATTTGGCGCAAATAGGCATGTGACCAGGCTTCATCACACAGTGCCTGTTGAAGTCAATTATTCTCGAAACCACCTATTTCCAATAGACAACCACCATTCTCTATTGTGGAAGATAGGGACAAATACACGCAAGATTTGAATCCACAGTTCGTGATACTGAGAAGGTGGAAAATTATTAAGTATTTCTACCAGCAAGAATGAAACTTGTAAGCAGGTTGTAAAAACATGGCAAGTCAGGATTGAATCCATAGGAAGGAGGATTGTATCAAGATCGTAGCATTCCTCTCCGAACAACCTGAGCCGGAATCGTGACGATAAAAATACTGAATCCCGCCTTGGATCGGAACAATCCAATCCGATCCAAGAAACCAATGAGCCATTATGCGGGTCAAATCAGTCACGCCGACCTTCTCATGACTTGTGACTGCAACAAAGAATTGGAGACTCACCGGATTTACGGATTTTATGCCATTACAGTGTCATAAATGATTAAAAACCTGGTTGTTTCGAAGCAAATGAGGACGAAGTTGAACAGGTTGAAACTGAGGTATTCTCAAAAACGTAGTGTGATGCTCGTTTGATCGGCTTGGTAGACTGGAAAACAGCTTTGGATTATAAAAATTCTCTGCTCTCTTCAACGAAAATTAACCTGACGTTGTCGGCTCCAACGGAACTGGTATTATCTAGAACTTCAATAGCTTAACTTTTCCACGAAGTTGCTACGCGTAAACGCGAAAAACTTTCCAATCCAGCTGCAGCTTTTTGCTCAAGTTGTGCATTATAGCTGGTGTAAGCGGCCGAACATGACTAGTTTTCTGGTTGAATTAGCCATTACGACGTTGTCGACGCGTATGTTCTGAATGCGAAAAAACAAAATTATTTTACTGATCAAGACTGAAGAGATTGTTAAAGCAATTGATAAATGCTCAGTTATACTCCTAGCTGTATCCTCCTTGCTGTGACGTAGTTGGTACCTTGGAGAGGATTTCATGGAATACTTATATAAGAGCCTCCTAAAATCACCCACTTCTTTTTCGGGCGGCAACCTACAATACTCCCTCTCTGGCCAGAAAGATAAACCACAAAATAAGAGCGAAAAATTGGAAAGAGAGAAGAAAAGGGGTCGTTGGAACATGGCGCTCAGCTGCATTTTATTTTTGAGGAATGGAGCATGTTGTTCCAAGAAAAAGAAGAAAAATCTGTTATTCTGACCCACCATCTTCTGAGCTACACAGTATCACTCAGGTCAACAAGTAGTGGATGGTGAATCTATGATGAGTTGTTTACCTCTTGTGTTGAATTTCATTCAATTTTCACTGTCTTACATATGTTTTTCAGTCAAGGGCATCAATACAGGTGAGCATGATAGGAATGGGCAAATCTGTCTGAAATCTGAAGTATACACCTGCCAGGCATTCTTCTTCCTTTTGTCAGCTACTGTTCATGTGTTGTTGCAATCCAAATTTACTAATCCTGTTTTCTTTCATTTCTACTTTCTCGGAAGTCAAATATTAGTGTGTGTTGGGTACAAACTTAGATAATATAAGTTCTAGAATCATTCTTGTTCAGTGCCCATGTCTGATCATGTGAAAAATGACCCACAGTTGTGAGGAAGATCATCCCTAGTATGATGATTTTTTTTTAGGCGTCTATTGGGCTCTCGTAGATTTTTAGATTGTCCACAGATAATCATGTAAATAGACCCTCAATCGGTTCTTAAACTCCCCCAATGGCTTGGATAGTTTTGCATTTTGGCCCAGCAATTCATTTCTTTAGCTGAAATTCTTTTGAAATGAAAACACTGCAAATTCTTTCACAGGGGTTGATCCTTGGACTCATTCCAATCAATTCAACATCTAAAATTTAGTGATACTTCAACTCCATCAATAGGACAATTACTTTGCAAAACTGTAAACTGAAATGTGAACCTATAGGTACATAAATTTCTGAGTATGCTAAATCCCGAATGAGTTTTTGTGGAGTCATAATATTCAGATTGTTATAGAACAGAACTGTACATTATCTTAAGATATGAAACGGATTTCTTTCCACATGATTTTTGTCCTCCTTCTGGAGAGCTCAGTATGAGAATAACGACATGTCAACATTTTCCACCACCACATCAAGGGATGTGTGCTCAGCAGTATTGACTTGACATCTGTGTTACACCAAGTGTTGACTCAACGATCCCCATCCCTCGTGTTTCCGCCATCCTCTGGTAGGTAAACGAGTCCCACTGCGTCCCCCCCCCCCATCCTAAGGAGACCGTTTGGTCCATTCGTTGAAATGATCGTTGAGTTCTCTAGTTCGTTCAACGAGGTGTCACCTACTCAGGTATTTGCGGAGACCAAGTGTCATTTGATCCAAAACCGGGTCAATATCACGATACCAAGGCTAACTGGATACTGGTAAACTTCTAGGGCCACCAATCGAGAGTGGTTTGACAAACAATTGCTGAAAGATTGTTTCTTCCTCGAGTACCGGTTGAATTGGCTGTCCGATTTTCTATCACGAAAATGTGCGAGGTGCGGAGTGCGGACTATGTCTTAAATGGTGGGACATGTACTATTTAATTACTCTCTAGGTAACCTTGAAGATAATCTCTGCTGGGACGCACCCGGCCGTAAGGAAACAGGAGAGTGTGCCAAATTTTGATTCTAGGTACAGCATTCACCATTTAAACATCCACCCACCGGCTGATTGAATAAAATCGAAGCGGTTTAGAAACCTGTCGAAGGCAGGAACAAACTAAGTTTGAGGTAATTCGATGCATTACGGTCAGAATAATGGACTCAATTAATATTATACGGAGAAAGTCCGAGGCTGGGTCAGTTGAGCGTGCTTGAAGCGTTTCCAGTGAACTTTGGGAAATGGGTAAGGGGGTGTTGATCTTGAACCTTCTGTCTCATCGTCCATCATTCCAACCTCCGCTCGCTAGCAAATGGGAAATAGGGAGGGCAAATATACATCTGGGGGTAGTTTTGCAGGAACTTCAAGTTGTTATGGCGAAAAAGCGCATATTTTTCGTAAAACGATCCTCCAAGGTCCGTGAGATATTGAAGGCGCACCTTGTTTTCTTCGAAAGGTAAATAATTTAGGATCAACAGGCAGAATGGTCAAGAATAAAGAATAACGTGAATTCAATTTTGTTTGTATACCACAGATGACGGGTGGTACATCTATCCGCACGTCCTTAAGATCGATGGGAGGCCCCTCCCTATCTCGAATATCTTTAAATCAAATGTTTACCTCCGTTCGATCATTCCTCTCGGGCACGTGCGGCGAAGTTAAGCCTTACGCGACGTAGTAAGTTGCTCGTGACTTGTGTCAGGTTGTACACCTCAGGATGCTGATGATGAAATAATATTGATCTTGAAAGGATACAGTTTTGTAAAGAGGAACAAATGTTGAACCGTATGAAGAAAAGGAGGTCGTCAGATGCACACTCCTTTCGTATCATGTAGAAAAAAGTAGTATTTTCCGGCTGATGCCGCCCTTGCCAGTGACCCAGTCAATCCAAATATCGTGCAGATGGTTGGTGAAATTGCGGGACATATCCTGAAAGCTTTCGCAAAGAACTGAGCCGCTTCAGATTCAAGTGAGAAGAATAGCCATTGGGGATTGGAACTGTTTCAGATAACTCCAGGAAGTCTCTGTCCAGGGTGCAGGATTTGTGGGGTATACTGTTACTTTATGGCTAGGTAACTTGGCAGCTTCTCACTAACTTGATCACATTATGTTCGAGACTGTCGATAGCTGAATCTCAAAAATTATAGGAAGATAATGGATAGGAACTTAACGGGTTCATCTAGTTCAGTCAAACAGTGTACATGTCTTCCACCAACAAGGACTCAACAGCCTCAGGATTTCCGCACGTTTTCTGACAGCCAGGCAGTATAAAGGCTACTGCTACCTCCATTCAAGCTGATGGTTACGATGAATTACGTGCCAAATGGGATTCCTGGTGGATTTTCCGCTCTTCGATATTGAGAATCATTTTGGATCCGGCCACATAGTTTGGGGTGAATCGGCACGACGAAAACTCCTGGGTTGGCATGAAAATGAGGCCAGTGATTGTGATTCAAGCGTTTCTGAAAACAACGGGCGGCTCATCGACAGAAGGATCAACCCATAATCTCTTCAAATGGATGCTCCAGCCATCATTCAAACAAAACCGGGGCAAACCCCGGTTTTAAATCACGTTCTCAACCCCAGTAAATCCAAACGTCAGCCAAGGAGACAATGAATCAGAAATAAACAACATAAACCATTCGTGGATGAAATAAACTCGAGAAAACCACCCCTTTTCGGGCTGATAAGTTGTACATGTTCGTACTGAACTGGCAGAAAAATTACGAGCCTCTGTGAGATGAAATGGGAAATGACGTTAACCAAAGGATAATCTAATATTTCTGCGACAAATTTGATCAAACCCAGACAATCATATAATAAATGACAGACATTTTCGTGATCCCAGATGTGAATAATACTAATGTGCAATAAGATGATCGGTTCTACAGTTATTTAGAGTCAATTTGTAAGGTTTCGACCATAATAATCAAACCATAGGGGGACTATTACATGATATCGAATCGTCGGGTGTCCGAGTAGCTGGAGTACACACAGGCACTACTTACAAGATGTTACAAGATGTTCCGCTCTCGTATTGCAACAAGAAAACTCAGAAACATTAATAATACAGGTGTGGTTGATGAAATGCTTCTCTTATTCTTATTTTACCCTGCGATCCGCTAAAAGGGTGCCCTTTATGTGGGGAGATGTCTGGCCAAATAGACTAGAGTAAGGATCGGATAGAGCATGGCGGTTGAACGGACTTGTTTGAAGATATCAACTCGTTCAAAGAGCACAAACAAAGCTCCTTAACCGAAATTTATGTAAATGGAATCAGATGTAAATATCGCAGTCATCATTAGAGGAGTGCTGGGGGGAGGGGGTGGGGGCAAAGGGATGCGAGCAGGAGGGCTCGATAGATTCAAATAGAGCTTGCCACGGACTGACACAGCCCGAGTACGCGGGTTAGAAGGGTGTGTGTAGGATTTGATTTGGGTTGGATTATCAGGTTGAGGGCCTTCCAAAACTATACCATCCCTCTCTTCTTCTCTTCGTATCGCTGAAGTCTTTCCATCCCGTCTTCTTCCCATCTCTTCCATCGTCCTCACAGTAGAGCGCCTTCCCTCTTGATTAATTTCTACACACTCGAGTGATAGTAAGCCTCTTCGTATGTCCTCTCCTTCTCGATAATGATTTGATTAGTGGACTAATCAGACTAATTAGACTTGATCAAGGCGTTGTATCAATACTCCAAATTGGTGGATTTCACTTCTATCGTAGCTGAGTGAGGATTTACGCTAATTTCAAAACTGATTAATCGATAAATGAATATTATCACTTTACGCGAGAAGCCAGTCATGGTGCGACCCATTAAATTGTTGAAATACCTACATGTTTATTCAATATTAATTTTAATTATTGTAGGCAACACCCCTAACCGCGGGAAGTGGGACATCATGCTGGTATATAAATGAAAAGTCTTCATTCATTCATTTGTGAATGTGAACAAATGGCTTGTTTCTATTCTACCAAGCCTTCCTCACGCCATTTAAATATATGAACAATAGAAAGCTCGAAGAGAGTGCGTTTAAACTCGTTGCTCGAGCGTGAGGGTGGTTGGATGCCACCGGGAAGGATCTGTTCGACACTGGTGAAACGCCAGAATCGGGAAAGTATGTCACCGAATGGGCTTCCCAGAGAGCATCAGTTGTCTTGTCTTGGTGTTCGTCTGTCACGCTCAATAACAATTCTGGCGTTAATCTCTTTCGGAGGCTCTCAATAAACAATCGTGTCCATTAGGAGACCAACTGGAATAGACGGGAGCCTTGTCCGGAGAAATAATACGAAAGCTTAGTGTTTTTGGCTTCCCACGCGAGCGAAATAGCACGATACAAGGAACTTCACTGTGTCGGGGCAATTTTTTATCTCTTACCAGACATTCGTTGTACCGTAGTTCAATCAATTCCCCCACGAGACGCTATTGAATCTCCAAGGAGTCATGATAAAAACTAGTGCAGTAGTTGGTCATAAAAATCTGCTGACCAACATCATTGCATACCGAGAGTACAAAGTGGGGGAAACACAAACAAACATTTTTGCAAGAATGCGAACATCTACAGGATCGGTACTTTTGGCAGCACATATCAATTATATTAACATACGGTTGACACAGATAAAAATGGTTGATGACAGTCGAATGATGAATTTAAAAGAATCAACTACGAGTACAATGAAGTTTTTGTACATTACAACAATGCATTGAAACATTCCAAAACTGCCTCTTCTAATACGTATGTCGTTATCAAACCAGCTGAGATAAGATGACCTTGAAGGGACGAGTTTCACTATTTCCCCATATTGACCAACCCTGTATGTATGCTTTGAGGGAATATGATTTTTTTTTTATTTTTTATATAACAAGTCAACTTTATTGTATTTATTTAAATATACACTCTAGTTTTGATCGAGATGCAAAAAATGTAATAATATGATTATTACATTTTTTTTCTCCGTGAAGCTGACAATAGGATAAACTCATTTTGGATTCAGTGTCCTAAATTTAGTGGGAAATGATACCCCACATGCCTAGTTCTCAACAAGTCCCGAAAAACGAGTTTCAAAAATACATTTTCAGCCGTACCCTCCCCAAATTTAGATTGATAGGGCTGAAACGTTTCGAGGACCAGACCAACACGTGCCGAAATGTGCTTTTTGAAAAAAGGATTTTAGAGATTTTCTGCGATTTAGGGTATCATTATCCGCAAAATGTTGGTCGCTGAATTGGTTGGAATGAGTCCAGTACACTCTACACTCACTTTTATCCTCCATATTTTTCATGCATAGTCCGCACAATCCCCTATGAAAGAATTTGCAGCGTTTTTGTTAATCGCTCGGATCTAAAAAGCTCCCTAGGTAATTTGTTCACTTCTAACTTTTCCTAAAAATTTTAGGATTTTACCTACCTGCTTATAGATATGGTCAGCTCCTCTTGATGGCGCTCGATGGAAACTGAGAACGAACCTATTATCTTTGAGGGAGTTGAAGTGATAGTGAAGTGCGTTATCATTAGACTTTCTTGAACTTAGGAGAGAGAATAGAAGTTATATTCTCCTCAAAAGGGGATGTTATTTATGACTTGCTATAAAGCGACTTCCGCAGTCGTGGTTTGAGTTGGGGTGTATATTTCCTACTTTATTCGCAATGCGTAGGCAGCACCACCGAAATACGAGTTTCATCGTAAATGGTTGCAATGCACCACGAATCGCTATTATACAGATTGTCCCGCCCAACTTTGTAATTTTCCCTGATAATATTCCGATGCGGCTCCAGCGTTGGGCAGTAAACCCCACGAGCGTGAACTATTTTCTTGGAGAGATCGACAAGGTTCTTTATCGGACTCAGAACTCAATATCCAACTTCGGATAAAATCCATCGCCCGGGGAGGAACAGTAGCGGTTTCTTTGATTGTTGGAAACAAAGTTATGTAGCCTATTTCCATCGCTTGATCGAGCTCGAGGGCCACGACCTTATCCATGGATTTTCTCCTTGCTATTACAACTTGAAATGGCTGCACGATTAACTTTCATGGCCTTTGACAGCCTGGACAGTTGAGAAAAAACTAATAGGAGTTAACCACTTTGCATACTCGTTATCTAATTCTCCTTTCATTCCAAAATATAGTAATTATCAACATAAAACCCTAATGTACTTAATTTAAACTTTATTTTAACCTTTTTTTTTTTTGGAATAGTCGTTTACTTACCCATTCCCAATTCTAGTTCTTATTTTTGCCTGAAAGGTTGGCTAACCTGAAGTGTATTTTCCCCGCGTCACATTCAGCCAAAATGGTACCCTCACACGTCTGGGCACCCGAAAATCCAATAAACACGTACTTAACTACAATACCGATTGTTAAAAACTTCACATTTCCAAAAACCAAAACATTAGAGTTTTTCAACATGGACAGCCTTGAAATAAAAGATATGTAATTTTATGGCAAACCGGAGAGGTCGAATGAATAAGTATGAATAAGGTGGCTTGTGTCCCGGAGAATAGTAAACTAAATAGTATTGATACAGAATAAACAATCAACATCAATAGGAATAAATGATATAAACATATACACTTATACGCCGAATTACACGATACACCGAATATACACCGAAAAAATTACTAAACATTTCGATGTCCACAACACATTAAATTTTGACTTTACGCCTCGAAATTCAGGATAACGAACTTGTACAACTAGGTATTTGTTGCAAGGTTTATTTGGTGTCATTAATAGGAAAAATGTATTTGTGTGTTGCACTACTTCAATGAAGGCATAAAACATAATGTAATACATGTGCTGTTAGGTGATAAGTGGTAAGGAGGTAATCTCTAACAAAGGAAGGCCTGTGTTGATGTGATAGGTTCAAAGTCTCTCTAATCCCTTATTCGTTTTCTTGCTTCATTCGTGTCACACGCTCCCTCCTATATGGCATTTATCCTCTTCCATCAACCCCAACGCAAGCGTCAAGGGACTCTGAAGGACTTCAAGAAGATGTAGACCTTTTAACTTTCCTTCCCGACGCTCTCGTTCCGCTATTTCACTCCATGCCTAAGGTAACCGAGAGCTAGAGAGAGCTAATGGTTGAGCAAGGGACTGGGAGCCTCAACAAAACAACTTCCATCAATTACCTACTCCCCCCCCCCCCCCCAAGTTCGTACTTACCACGTCAGTACTCCCCGATTCACCGCCACTACCGTGAACATAGCTGAACTCTGCTCAAGTTCGGGATATGACTCAATATGACTCCAAACAGTTGCGTGTTGGCTAATTGTGGAGTTGAATAATTTCCGACTATTTCAGGCTGATGGAATCCATCTTACCTTTCATCAGCTTTGTAACTTTCCCTACTACCAACGATCCATATTTCCCAAGGGAGATCCTTACTCAGTTTGTGCAGATACCGGGGAAAGCCAAGAGTAGGCGATTCACCGTACATTTGATACGTGAACCAACATATATTCACGCTTTTCTTTCTCCATATCACACACTTTGAGGCATTCGGTAGCTAATCGCAAAACAAAGAAGACACCCTAAACGATGGGATGAAACTACCTTAGTGAATTCGCAATGACTGCCAGGTGGTTACGCTGTAACGTGAATATGCAAAGAGCAGGTGTACCAATATTAAGATGCTTAATAATTCACTATTAACCCAGCATTCGTGTTAAGTGTTGTGTATTGGCTACAGTGAGAGGGTCCCCTAGGGAATGGTGCAGAATGTTGAAATTTGTACACTCAGTTTTGCCGAAGTGTCAAGAAATAGATCCCTCGCCTAGAGTTGTTCTATCTGTCAATTCAGGATACAATGACCTACGCAACATGACCAATACACACTCGAACATTTGAAGTGTATTTACCTATTACTACTGTCAGATAATTCACCAAATGTGTGCCTATATAAACTAGTTCATTTCCCCATAATCCCTGGATTATACGAAGCCTTTATTCACGTACGTAGTAGTCTTATAATGGTTCTTATTCCTCGGTTCTTTCTGATAAATTTTTCCAGAGAATGCCGTGCATTTTGTGTGTTCATATAAAATGGAAAAGAATGGTAAATAATAATAATAAGGGAGTTGTCCACGATTAATTGTTCAGGAAAATGACTGTATGAACTTCACATGAATGATTGGGAGTAGAAAAAAGGAACAAGAAGCATTCAGAGTGAGCGTAGTGCATTGACTTTTGCAAAACAGGGAGGTGAATTTCTAGAAAATTCACCGTTCGATTGAAAAAAAAAAAAAAAAAAAAAAAAAGACCCATTGGTAAATTTTTCCGGAATTACTAAAGTTCAAACAAAGGAACAAACCAAAGTTCATTTCTACTCGAGCAATTCCCAGGCTGGTGGTACTATCCAACTTGTGATTCTGATTTCATTTCTCATGAGGTCAATGTCATTTTCTTTCTACAGATCCAGTTTAAAACAACTGAACAACGGCAAGTATTAAATACTGTTTTAAACGCAATTCAAAATCAAAGGGGTGTTTTATACACCCCTTTTCATAAAAATCTGTTTAAAACAATACTAACCCTACCAGGAACTGAGGCCGTTTTGAATGGAATGGGGGGAAATCATTCCGTCTCTACCCATTACTGAGGAATCCCAATCATCATTATCCAACCAGAATGCCCGATTAATTTTGATGGAACCAGAGTGGAGAATTCGAGAGCTGCGGATATAGTTTATTCTCTCATTCAGGAAACATAATCTGCAAACTCGTCGATTGACACCGTCTCCTGAGGTAGCGATTTTCTCCAATGATTGCCTATCGGGCGGAAGCTAATTATATGAGTACAACCCCTTTCAAAAATCAAACTTTACTCTCAACCCCATGGCTCTGAGCCAATTATTTCAACAACAGAGCTCGCTTTCCTCAACCTACCGTTCTCTTCTCGCAGTGACTTTTTCAATTTATCGCGGATAACGAATGATCCGTAGAGATCAATCGGGACGGGTGGGATCACATTGAACAAACTCACGACCTCCTCAGAAGCCCACGAAAATCCCTGATTCGATTCGAGCGAATTTCCAAGGAGTTCTTCAGACTTTGTAATTCCTATCCAGTCATCCATTCGTTCCAAACGACCTGTGTACTTCGTATGTCTTTTCATCCTTAATCAGGAGTTGAGTCGTTTAGTTACATTCTCGTATTTGGCGACCGGTTGAAGGCGTGGATCCCTGTTTACATTTTCTGTCACAAACATTTTGAATCGTACCTAATTAACATTTTCCGCATCTTAGTGGGTTTATAATTTTCTTGTTCTAGTAATTAATACGTTCGCTGAGGAATTGTTGAGCTCGTTTGAGCAGCTGTGCGGGAGTCATCTGAAATAGGAACGCACCAGGTGAGTGCGCCGCATGTGGAAAGAAATTCGAAGCGAGCTCCTAACCGTGCGGCTCACGCGCCTGGCGCGTGAGTGATAGAATTTGATTCAATTTTGGGTAAATAATACCCAGAATATATAATAATTTTATTAATTATTAATTTTATTAATTTTATTATATTATAGATAATAACAATATAGATAATAAAAACGTATTGTGTTTTAACAATAAAGCAATATTTTTTTAGAAATTTCACTTTCTGCTATACTGGAGGAGTGGTCTGAAGTGAAGGCTACGTTCACACGCTAGGCGCGTGCGACGCACACAGTCTGGAAGAGAGCTCACGCGCTGAGCGCGTGACCCACAGTGAACGTGTTAAATGGATGATTATTCAGGAAGCAAGCATGGGAGGCAAGCAACCGTTGTTTCCTATCCTTGGTAGTTTGCCTTTTATGTATACAAGGATGATCTCACAGACCTGATTGACCTGCTCGTGTTGGAGATCTACCAAAGAATATTGTTGCAAGATCACACCTGCACCAGTCTCCTGGGCAACCAGCAGTACAAGGTCAACAACATGTGGAGGGCTAAGGGTCACTCTCAAACATTTGTGCATTGTATCTAATTAGCTGGAACCTTCCTCTTTGCTCAAAACAACACCTCAAGTTCCTAGAACCTGGGAAGACTCGAGAAGGTTCTCAGCCTAGGGAGCCAGCATAAAAAGGGACCGAGGAATGCTGCACAGTTCAGTTCAGTATGGAGTCCAAATGTAGATGCCTTGTGGTGGCATGTTATAAATTAGTGCAACAACGGCATTACAACTGTGTATTGTGCCTTGTGATTGTGTAAGTGTGTGAATGAGGACAGTGTATTTGAGTGAACAATTGTAATAAATTATTTACAAAGAACATAAATCATTACTATATGACTGAGTACATTGCAGTTCACTTTTGAATAAATAATGTTGATGTGTAGTCATAATATAGGTTGATAGGAAGATAGGTTGACATTGGAAACATATGCGATTAAAAAAGTTTTTGTTTCTCGAGAGAATGAGCAAATGAGAGACATTAGTGAATTGCCGCTCATTCCGCATCTGATGATGGCTATGTCGTCAACCTCTGGCAAAAAACTGTTCACTCCAACGCACTGCTTGTTTTTTACTTCACGAGGTTCATTCGGAAAGTTTATTCAGCGCACTCGCCGAGCTCTTCATGAAACGGTCCATTCTCCTGCCTGACACCTACCCCCGACCGGCGGGCGGAGAGGATGAAACGGTCGAGAGAGCCACCTATTAGGCAATACCTACTAAAACAATAACTGGGCCATGGTTTGTGTCGGTTGGGAGAAAAAAGGAAAAAGACAGCGGACAAATGGGTCGGCCACCCACTCCCAGTAAATTCGCTGCGAGCCACATCCACGCGAGCACCAAGACCTACCCAACGGGACGATCTGTTCACCTCGTTTGGCAGATGTTTTTCTCTCCACAGCCATCGTTGCCGAGGTGAATATATATTTTTCGTCTTGGGTCTTCCAGCGAATATCCGTACGGGTTTCAACGCAGAGAGCTGAGAAGGGGCTTTCGAAAACGGGCTCAGCCCCCCCCCCCCCCCCCCTTCAAGCCACCTACAGGTGCGATAGCGCTAGACTCAGTCTTGCCTTTCCACCGCATTGCACCTCTACCGTATAATCTTTTTGCTCGATTAATTTTAAAAGAGCACTTTCAATTTGAATGCCTCCCGGCAGGTTCATCGTGCACGACTATTAAAAAAATTCTTACTTCACACTCATCCAGTGGAAAAGCTTCCGCTACGCTCCTCTCGCATTATTACTCGTGTAAATCCAATTCAATACGCGCATACTCTTTAGTATAAAAGCTTAGCCCTCGCTGGTGAGACGAGGAAACCGTAAAGTAAAACGATTCTCGGAGATGGCCCCGGAAAAGCGGCACAGCACGTTTCTGTTGTCTAGATTCCCACTGTTCCTTCGAAAAGCTCAACCAAATAACGTTCTAAAGTGGGCCAGGGATGCATGCAGCTCACCAGATCTCGCAAAAAGCGTCTCCCTTCACCCAGTTTCCCTCTCAACAACGTAATCTTCTTCCTCACAAGTTCATGCACTTAGAATACTGTGTCGATTCGAGGAATACGGGCTACGGCGAACATGATTGAGGGCATGATTCGTATGAAATTGAAAGAAAACCCGTTCA